>NPFG01000375.1:0-39263 GCA_002288965.1 Xylaria sp. MSU_SB201401
ATATTTATCTATATTTATAATATAATATAGTAGAATTTAGTACTTTTAATAAACAGCTTTATAATATTTAAAAACTTTAAAAATTTAAGCTAATAAATCTATTATAGCCTTAGCAGCTTTAAAGGCTATTTAAGGCTTTGTTTTTATATTTAAATAGTATTTAAATAGCTAGTTAATTTAGTGCTTTTTAATCTTTTTACTATACCTTTAAGTTTTTAAAATATATTTAGTAAATTTAATAACTTTTAAATAATATAATATATAATTAGCACTTTTAGAGTTATAAATCTATTTAATAATTTAAACCTTAATTTTAAAACTAAATAACTGGTTAATTTTATTAGCTTTGCGGTATAAAAGGGAGCTATTAACTTGGTATTAAAGAGTAGTCTTAGAGACTTTGAAAAACTTGGCAGCTTTTTATACCAATTTACCTTTTCAGATTTCTACAAGTGTTAGCGTAATAAGCATCTCTTTTTTTAACTCTATAGCTATTTTGGTATAAAAAAACAGCTTTAAATAGCTTCAATTGATTAAGTAAAGGTAGTAATATTGGTGGTGTTAACCGCTAGTTTGGGTGGCCCACTAGGGGGGGGTGGCCCATTAGGTAATCAAGGACTCTACCTGCTTGCAGGATTTGGAGGATGAGCTGATCCTCTTCCGTTTCCCGCTAGATACCGGTCGCAGGAGCGGTCGCTTCTACGTCGGTCAAGCTGGTAATCTACAGCAGCATACCATATATGTACATAGGTAGGCATTTTTACTGGGCAATAATTACCTACATGGGACTCTTGTTGAGTATCCCCCAGGGTCTGCCCAGGGCTTACTTGCGCAGGGAAGCACGTGGCTCTTCTTACCCCTCCTTCTTTCTCCCCTGTCCGGAATCCGGTGCGGGCTGCCTTCGCATTAGCACCTATGCTACTTAGCACTACCATGTTAACACTCCGTACCCAGCCGCCTGGAGCCATTACTACTTGGTAGGTTGACATCACGCTCAAGATTTACCAGTACGTGTACAGGAGGGCGCCATCTGCTAGGATGGGATAGTGCAGAGAAGTGCGGTGTAGATCCGTTAGATTGGGTTGATATCAATCCATCAATCGGATCAATCAGGCGCATACTGTAGGCTGGGTTAGGTGGCATCTCACGATGAAATTTATCAATCCGCTACGCTCGCTCCACTGCTTATGTGTTCCTCCACCCCGCCTTGGTGGGTTTGAATTGATTGTTTTCGCCTATCTACCTGGCCTCATCGCGGCCGAATCTGCTGCCCTCTTCGCTCGCTTGGAGATACCATCTCTGTACCCACGTGGCTTTTTCTTCGCTAAGGCCTCCGCGCCTGCTTACTTGCACGCTTACGTACGTGCTTTGCATTGGTGCACCGAGTTTACCTGTTTTTTCCTTTAAGTTTATAGGTTCGATTACGAAGCGAGCGTTGAATCACTTGTTCTTCTTACATCTACGTTGATATCTAAGTTCTATGATCCTACCATGGCCGCGGACACTAACTCGGATAACGATCCCGTTGATATAAGCCGGGGAAATATGCAGGGACATGCAGATACGGCGGAATTCAGCCAACAGCTGGATTATTTAGAGATTGATGAATTCGATGATGTTAGTTCCTGAACTCTCTTCCAAGTTTTCCTTGCTTGGTTTCCTTTCCTTCGCTGTTGGGACACTACCTTGATGATTATCCCCCTTGCTGAGATCCACGGCATTATTGATGCGATGTCCCTGGGATCCGGGGTCCTTCCCCTCATTTCGCGAGCATAGAGTTTCTTGCGTCATCTTCAAGGACATAGTTCAAGGGAGAGAAGACAGGATAACTCCAAGTTGACGTTTTGGCTTTCCACATGCACAGAATAACTGGGACGGCGATTCAGCTCTCGGTGGCATGAGCGTTTTGTAAGTGATAGGAAACCCTATCTAAAGGATGACGGAGCCGCCTAGGCCTCAGTTTAGATTCGGATAATTATTGACTAAAGTGAATACAGTTCGTCGACGCAGAGCGTTAACGATAGTATATATGACCACGTGATTGAGAACGGGCGGACATATCATCGGTTCAAAGCGGGCAAATACCTACTACCAAACGACGAGGTAACGAACACTTATGCAATAGAGACGATAAGATTTGCATTGTGAAAAAGCTAATTGTACTCAGGGGGAGCAAAGGAGACTAGGTAGAGTGATCTCAGAGAGGCCATGGCTTAGTAGCGTGTGCTTGCTTACGAGCTGACGATGTTGACAAGATTATCAACATCAGTTATACACCGCAGTGTTGAATGGGAAGTTGTTCATAGCCCCGATAGGCGACCGTCTTAGAAATGTCCTTGACGTTGGCACTGGCACCGGGATATGGGCCATCGAAGTCGGTAAGCAAAGATAGCTCAACCACGATCAGTCCTTCCCCATAACGGGATGAGGCTGCCATGAGACAAAGCTGATATCGCTCTGGTGCAAAGGTCTTGAGTATCCCGGCGCCCAAATTACCGGGACGGACTTGAGCCCCATCCAACCTAGCTAGTAGGTTTAGAGCCATGGAGAGAAAATTTTCTCCTCTTTTCAGACTTCGCTTTCCACATCTAACTGAATTGCCCACAGTGCACCGCCTAATGTTGCCTTCGAGATATGTGACGCCGAGGACGAATGGAGCTTCCGGCATCCCTTCGATCTCATCCATAGTGAGCAATCATAATTGTTGATCCCATCACATCTCAGTTCATTTCATTTCAGAGGCAATATTCAGCTTGCATTATCCTACCTACATCCTTGGAGGACAGCATGTTCATAGGCCCGGTTCAGTAAAGCAACTTAGAGGTCTTGCTAACACTCAATGTCGTAAAGTGCGCGCAATGGTGACCTGCTTTAGAAATCCACGCACCGTCTTTGAAGAAGCATACCGCTCCCTCGCACCAGGAGGCTTCATCGAGCTGCGTGATCCGATTCTCCCCTTCTGTTTCCTGACGCCGCCGCCCGAGGGTTGCGCGCTGCAGGAATGGGGCGAGAAGCTGATGGAAGCCGCACGGCTGTCGGGACGGGACTGGGGCGTCGCAACACAATACTCGCAGATGCTGGGTGATATCGGCTTCGTGAACGTCACGGAAAGGCGCGAGACCATTGCCCTGAGCCCCTGGGTTAAGGGCAGTCACAACAAGCAGCTCAGCCTGCTGCTTCAGCATGACATCTTGACTATGCTTGAGCCCCTGAGTATGGCGCTTTTCACGCGCGTGCTGGGGTGGGAGTCTAAGAGAGTTTCTGATTGTCTGGAGCTGGTTAAGAAGGATGTGCAGAATACGAAGATTCGTGCGTATTCGGAAGGGTGAGTTTAGATCCTCCACCCCCCGCCCCCTTTGCTCCCATCTCCAGATACTAAGATAGCGATGATTCTATATGCTAATTATCACCACAGAGTTCATATATATGCTCAAAAGCCTTTCGATTCACCTCGAAGGACTCCAATAAGATTAGATAGATAGATCAAACGTATAAGGCAATGCAACCCTTGATACCTATGAATAAAATGTATAAAATCGCTTGTGATATCCTGATGACTGAGTAGGATCACATGAGAGAAATACTATGTTATGTATATGAAGAGATACATACTTAGCTTTGATCAAGAAGCTCACCATAGCCCATATTCCCGATGTCTTCCATATTCACCTCGCCCATGTCGCCAGCCCATCCCAAAGTCATACTTGTCCAGAGGTCATGGTACATCAACGGCTTGTCCTCCAGCGACCCTCCACCTAGACCCATTTCCGCCATCGGTCCGACGAATTGCGTCCCGGGATCTAGCCCCAGAGCAGCCACCGTCGCCGGACCAGAAGTACTCGTCTGGCTCGTTGAGTAAGTCCCGGAGACACTATGCACCTGAGGCTGTCCTGCCCACAGCGAGATATACGAATCCAGACTCCCGTTGATCATGGGACAGTTCGAACTCGCGTCCCTGGTGGCCCACTCTTGGCCCGTGGCCGCAGTCCGCATGGCTTCGAACGCGGCGCTCTTCTCCTCGAACTTGACCCTCACCGAGCGAAGCACAACCTTGAGCGCGGAGGCGGCGTCCGTCTTTTTGTGCTGCTTCTTGACACCGATGCTGACACCCGTCTTGTCCCCTCCTCCTTTCTTACCTTTCGGCGCGTCATCTTCATTCTCCCGGACCTCGTCCTCGGGGGGTTCTTCGACTAGTTTCCGCAAGAACCCGCCGAGATCGAGGATCTGCCGCCCCTGCGCGACGTCGTAGTCGCGGCACAGCGCGAGCAGCGGGAACGAGAGCCGGTACCCGAGGATCACGGCAATGATAAAGCGCCCGTAGTCGGCCCCCGCGAACCCCGCGAAACCCCCCGCCCCCCGACAGCAGCGAGACGACGTGGTCGAAGACCGAGCGGACGATCTGTGCTGCTTGGAGGAGGGAGGCGGAGTTCGATGGCTCGGAATCCTGGGCGCCTAATTTGCGGGACATGCGCACGAGTGCTGGGGCGAGCAAGATGGCCTCGGTTATCCGGGATGCAAGGAGAATGCTTGCTGCGAGATACGGGTTAGTCTTCGTTATACAAGTGCCTCAGCACTATTATCTATATAAAAACATAAATACTGAATTACACGCGTAACAAATCAAATAATTGAGAAATGTCTATGAGATAGAAGGAACATAGTGCCGAGGTTGGACTTACTGATTGAACCGTATTGCGCCGGCATCTTCTGCGTGAAATCCCGGAATTGCGTTTCAAGTCCGGCGCGGATGATATTCCGTTGCATTATGGCCTGATTGTCCTTGGGTCCGCGCTCAAAGATCCGCTGCATCTCCACAAGCTCCTCGAAAATGTACTGGAAGCGCACCAGCCAGGCCAGATGCCGGTCCTGCTCCAACTCGCTGTTGCGCTCTAGCGCCTCGGCGCACAGCGACAATTGTGGGCTATACCGGAAAGTAGGGGCCCTGTTCCACGTTGCCGAGAATCTGTTGTGGTGAACATCAGTATCGAAGAGTCTTGTTGAAAATTAATCAGAGGTATGGCTGTCAACTTACGCAGACATGCCGTAGAAACAACCTAGGAGAGCACGCATATCGTCTAACTTGCGAGCACGCTGGTTAGGAGCTAGCGAGGAGAAGTCAAAACCAGGATCTTGGTCCATTTCGAGGTCGTGAACTATGTCGACTGCCATCCGTAGATATTGGAATGATTGCTTGTTCTTGGGGCGAAGGTGAAATGGGTACCTATGGATTGTACGCCGGTCAACAAAGGTATTCCCGTTGGAGGTCACTGACTTCTTGCAGGCTCGCGCGTTTCCCCGTGACTACAGTGCGGTGGGGATCATACAGCTTGCCAAAGAGTAGACGTTAACACCACTTGAACTTACCAGGCACAATATATCAATATCCCTTGTAGCAATTCCAGCGATCGTTCACCACCTGCGACGAATTTCAGACCTAGGACTTTGCGAAACTCCTCGTCATACAAGCTATGGCCTTGTAGGCTACTCGAACAACTCGTGACGGCGAGGATAGCCAGTAATACAAAGGGTGATTTCCTCGCAAGCAACCTGACGTCTAGGTTTTCAGGGAGTACAAGACACGGCATATGCGGCAGCATTTCGCGGAACGACTCGAGCAGCTTTGCCGCGCTGTCGAGATTGAATTGCGGCTTGATGCCGAGGTTCATCAACGGCCTAGATTTCTGCGCTGCCAGGCTCCTCGCGGAGGACTCGGCCCAAGAGGAGCTCGTCCCCGAAAGCGAGGCGGATGGTGTCGAGGACATGTCGTTGAAGTTGAATGTCCCGGGCTCAGGAACACTGCCGTTGAGCAGGCGGGCGATATCTTCACCGCCCTCAGGCATCGTGTTTTCTTCTTGGTTGTCGTTGAGCACTAGGTCCTCTAGGATGCGCTCGTGGTCCTGTCGTAGTTTTTCAAAGTCGTCGCTAGGTTCCTGCTCCTCTGGCATCTCAAAATCTATACTAAAGGTCTTGCTCGGACCAGGCGGTGGAGGAAGACTCGCTGCCTCAGAATCTCTGCTATGGTGAGCTCGTGTCTTGCCAAAGCTGATGTATAAAGAAGGAGGAAGGAGGTAAAAACACAGGGATAAAAATCGTATAACACAAGTTAGTAATTAGGTAAGCTTGGGTTATGATCACCACACAATATACAATCACGTGAACAAGAACAAGTATACTCACATTCGCGATGATGCTTTGGGCCGACGAGTACGAGGGCCAGTGCGAAATATGCACTCCCGCTTGAACTCGGAGCACCTGGGAATCACGCGTCTCTATTAGCCAGCCCCGACTAATCAAAAATTGTGCGGCATTCTCCCGACCCATGGTCGGGGGGAACAAAGCAAGATTTATATAGCCGAAGAGCCATACCTCTTGCATATGTCGGGCTGAGGGCCCGACTGACATCTCGTCTTGGCTGCGCGACATGCTTCGCAGGCGTAGTTCATCTTCTGCCGCGGATTGGAGGGTGATTTCTGCTCCATGGTTACGATGACTTCAGATTGGTAGATACGTTAAGCCCTTGAATAAATGAAGTCGAATCGGTACCGTGATATTCTGCCGTTGTAGTGAAGGAACCGACATACCGTGAGATCTGGCCGAGCGCAGGCAGCTCGAAGCTCCGGACCTGGTCGGCGTTTGGATTGAGGGGACGTGATTGGAGTTAGCGGGTTCCACTGCCGCCGCATCAGTCCGGAGCTATTCTCTCATCGAGGTACTCAGGTAGATACCTATCTAATCATCAGATAATAAGGTTGTAAATGATGAATAGAAGAAATTTGAATCATTTCGAATCGTCAGGTCAAGTTTGTTAAAAAAATATCATACAGCAATGCATCAGTTCCCGAGTAAGGGTATACGAGTGGCCAATCTCCCCAACTCCGATGAACATCTTCCCAATCGCTAGAGGATGCAGCCTTATATATCAAAATTCCGTCAACGCCTACAACAACTTTTCAAGCAAGCACCAATGCACCTCCCTTCACAATATTCATATGGGTATTTCCCTTTTCTCTTATTATGTATCACTCCATTCCTCTTTTTGTCTCTCTCGTGTTACTGCTTGCTCAACGTAACCCCCACGGCAACTCCCACAATGATAAGAACAAGAAGTATAGAAACGCCCACGATGATCTTGATCTTATTCGCTCGTTGGCGCTCGGCCGTTGTGACGGCCTTCTCGTTCATGCCTACCACGGCATAGCTGAATCGATTCCGTCGTCCCTGCTCGACATCCTCGTCTTCATCGCTCCACCACCCCGACCGTTGCTCGGGCCCGCGGATCGGAGTGTGAGAGTCCGCTATGCTTGCGCGCGGCGAGACGAGCTCAGACTCATGATGAACGCGCGTTGCCTGCGAGTACGAGGACGAAGTGGACTCTTTGTTCGCCTTGTGGTAGGCGTATGACACAGATCTCGAGATGTCGGGTCCCTGTGACCGGCAGACGGTGTTCTTTTGCGGGATGTTGTGGATATCAGATGGCTTTTGCAGCGGCCAGGCGCTTTCTTCAGTCTCCACGATTGTAGCGCCCACTTCAGGATATGGTACTAGTTCTGGGCTCTGAACGAACGGTCGATTGCTGATGCTCGTCCTCTCTGACACGTACATATTCGCGTTGCCTCCTACAGGGCCGGAGAAGGTCCTCCTCCGATTGCCCCGATCTTGCGGTATACTGGGGCTCCGTAGTCGGGGAACTTGTATTTGTATCGAGAATTGCTGAGGGGCGGCTTGTGGCTCCTCCACGACACTCTCCATAGGCGCGAGAACTTGTGGTTGCTGGTACGCATGCGCTTCTATAGGAGGAGCGCCTGGATGCGGTAAGCCGGGCGGAACTGATGTCCAGTTTGTCATAGTAGGTGTCCTTGGTGAGGATGCCGCCGTCGCCGACACACCCACTGTGGGAAGAGTATTTTGCGAGTAAACCGAGCTCGCTGGGCGTGGTCTTATTGATCGCGCCGCGTGGCCAGTAGTGCTCTGAGAGTAGGCCGAACTTCCTGAAATTGCTGAAGTCACCGAGTTTGAAGGGTGTAAAGATCCTGGCGCCATGATTCCCACAGGACTCGCAACGATACCATCGGTGCCAGGTGGCAAAGGAAACATTGATAACGAAGGCGATACGGGCGTCGGACCCGCGGTCGTCGGTACGGCAGTACTTACGGGCGAGACCGGTACTGCCGCCGAGTCTGTCAATGATGGTGCTTCCTCCACTTCGACGACACATTTGGCGGAGGAGAAGAGCGGCTTAGGGACCATGGGAGAGTTCCCCGTCTTGGGTACCCTTGACTTCCATCTCTCTAGCTCTGGCCCCTTTGACGCAATCATTGATTGAGAACGCGGGAAGTTCTGCGTTAAGGGTAAGGGGATGACAGGTGACTCTGTCATCTCTCCCGTCTCCTGTGATGAGTTGATGTTAACATGGTGACGGCTCAACATGTGTATATGGGGAGAATGAATAGTGTGTTCTCTCTGAGAGTGCCTATTGCCGAGGTGAGAATGACATAACATACCCGACTAATATTATAATACATGTTATTCATCGCATTAGTGGTAGCCATTGTCCTATCCAATATCCGGGCGTGCGTTTCAGGTCATTGATCCTTCACTCGGCTTTCCTTAGGCTATGCTTCTTACTCAAATTATTTAGCAAGATGACTCCCGTCCCATTCGCGGTTCGGTGAGAAGCATGGTGTAGCAACCACATCGTGCATCCCTCACGCAGCCACGCAGGCTGGGAATCCGTATTCTTTTCTACTTGTACGCGGGCCATACCCAGCATGTCTCCCAAGCCCTCGGAGCTTACTGATCAGCCTCCCACCTTCCGTGTGTGCAAGAGCAAAAGCACATAGTTGGATTGGGATCATGGATTACGGTGACATCGCGATCGTCTATTAAAATCCTATAGTGGTTATATTTAGAAACCAGCTGTGGGGAGGGGAAGCAGCGCCATAGGCCCGCCTGCGTCGGTAGTCCCCAGTCTCACGCTCGCAGGTCCTCTTGGCGCAGCCAACCTCCGGGACCAGTGTATGTCATCAGCTTGATGAGAACGATAGCGATACTAATGGTGCCAGCAGTAAGCCGAAAGCCGCAAATAAAATCTCCAGGGTTTGGACCCAGACACTAAACCTCAGCGGGCAGCCCGATGCTCATCCACAAGTCCTCTCCAGCTTCAGCCCGTGGCTAAGCCCGTCTATTAGTCTACCTTGAGTTTTTTTTTTTTTTCTATTTGACGGCACTCACTCACCCACTAGACATTCTCAGCTCGGCAATTGCGCAACTATACTCGTGAGGATTTAGTCCTTGTAGGCTTGTTATGAAATAGTGTTATTGAAGACTAAAGAAGAGTCCTGCGCGGGCAATTTCGCTGAATCCAAGGGGCGCCGCCGACGGCTTACCTACATTGGGTACTTATTTGCGTGTTACGCTGACACGCTTCCTTTGGCTAACTGCGTCTCCAGCTCCAATACGCTGTTCTCACATATTGTAGTAGCACTCTCTCTGCCTTACTCATCACCGGTCAGTTTGGTACGCATAACTCGTTGCTTCGTATTCTTATTACTATACCTACTATACTCCCACTCGCGCATACATAAAAGCCTCCTTCAAGGTTCTACCCAAGCATACATTCAACTGGAAGTCTACTATAGTCTCTCTACCTTCATTTACATCCGGGACGATTGGCACTAAATAATATCTATGTAGGTAAGTAGTGCGTAGAACACCAGATTTATAGTTAGCACTCCACGCCCCGTAAAAGTCCCAAGACGTGTCTCGTACCTGGCCTGAGTTTCGCGACCGAGACCGTAGCACCGAGGAGGAGTTAACGACCCTGGCGGGCAGGTAAAGAAGTGCCTCGCAGGCTGCAGCGAGACTTCAAGGATCCTCATCCTAAATTTCTTCCATAACTGCAGTGTGTGCTTACCCGGATATCTCCTCACATATCTGGTTAGCTGCACGCGATGATTGCTATGTCGGCTTACACACAATTACGGCTGAAAAGCTTGGCTATCTATTTAGGTTACTAACGATAGCATCTCGGCAGCTCGTGGCGGTGCAAAAACTCTACACTTGGTATCTCATTCACCACACTTCACACTTTAAAGGTAAGTTCTTACAGGCATTAACAAATACTTAGATAGCGTAGATCAGATAACTTTAACCGGCTTCTCTCAAATATACTAAATCTCAGGAGGTTTATCTGCGCGACTCAGGAGCAGCCGTGCCGTATAGGCAATATGACAATTGTCTCACGACGCGGATCCCTCCGTCGTGAATTTTCGCAGCCTGATTCTCCACAGACGCTACAAACTTCGCATTCATTGTCACGTCTTACTGAGTATAATCATTAGTCTACATCTCCCTCAATGTGTACTCCGCACATCCCGTCATTACCCGACGACGCAGGAACAGTCAAGTCCAGTCGCATCAATTTAATCCATATTGTAGCGCTAATCGCAAAGATAGGTATTCAGGTGATATGCGATGCGACTCTGACAAAGACACATGAAACGGTACATGGTCACCTCTTACCGAGGAAGCGATGACTGAACCTTTTTCTATGATTCCTTCGGTCCCTTGCGACGCACACGTTAGAACTTTTATGGGATACTAGATATCACGATCGATTACTGACGACCTCCAATCTGAACTGGGCAATCAGCTGGTAAGCCTACATCCCACAACATAGCTCAGTCTGAATGCTCTTCATGTACAATTGAACAAGCCGTTGTGATTCTCGAGAATATCACTCGTCTGGTTAGGTGGGATATATACAGATGAAGACTCCGGTGGCCGCTATATATCAACATGTATCCAGGCTCACAGAGTGGTAGTATAATTGTACATGGAGGCCAGGGAAATGTGAATAAAACGAGATTTCATCTCGCATGATTAGCCAACCCCTGACAGTGATATAATTTCAAAGCTTCTTCGCCGTTTCAAATGCCCAGAAAAATTCAAGCGGTATACACCTTTTCACTTACGCCAAATGTAACCGGGCCGCGCCTCCGTATGCGTACACATAATCTAATACATTATATGGTGAGTGAGCAGTTGGTATCATCGTTATTACGCCGCCGCCCTCGGTCATTCAAGTTGAATGCTCCTTTTATTTGTTGCTTCCACCCAATCTGCCAGCACCCACATCGACGAATAGATCGACTAGGTCGACTGAGTTGCTGTTGCCTATAGTGACGTTTCGTGCTTGGTCTGTCGTCGTATCGGAGTCCACATCACTAAAGAATTCTTGAAGGAGGGTCTGCGCCGCTGATGCTTGTTCCACAGTTTTCTCTTGCAAGACATAGAGAACCGCTACGCGTGCAAAGTCAACCACATTGTCGGTTACAGCGAAGGCACCTGTAGGCTGAGCAATAGGGGTTGTTGTGCTTGACGTCGTAGGTGTGTTGCTCGTTGCTTTGCTCGTTGTTTTGCTCGATGTACTGCTCGTTGTGCTGCTTGGCTGAGTCGTCTTCGAAGACGTTGACGAGGCGGTAGATGTCGGGGGATCGTCGGTTGGATATCCAGTTTGTGAATTTATGTCGCTTGCACCAATGGTAAGCGTGGTCACGAAAATGTGACCAGTCCCTACCGGTGCGTCGAGAGTGATGGTAGCGTCAATTTCAGGGAGAAGTGTAAGAGTGATCTCGCTATCAGCTTGGTTACCGGCTACTGCAGCTAGCGCAAGAGAACCATCACCACTGAGATCCACGCTCTTTCCCTGGCCATCCACTGTACGGAGTGATACTCCATCGAATGTGACTAATGCGTTTTCAGAATTGCAAGAAAGCCCCGATGAGCTGAATTTTGAGATAATGGAAGTCGCACTAAGAGGAATCGAAAAATTTGCCTGTGCTTCAAGCACTAGTCTTGGGATTGCCTGTCCAATTGTAACATTGCTGATTCTAGTTGCGTCTTCGGTTTCAAGTGTTGTCGTCGTGCACCCTTGTGCCGCAGGAGTTGTGCAGTCTTTTCCAATGAACCCATTAGAGCAGATACAGGAACACACACCTTGAGTAATAACACTCGTTCCTCCATTAGCGCACGGTAGCTCCTCCATGCAATTCTGCGCTGGCTGTGCGTCGCTCTTGTTGATTACAAGGAGCTCAATGGGAACCACGACAGCAGCAACGATAATGGCAATGATGATAAAGAGGATAACCAAGAAGCCCCAAAGGGGTAGACCGCAGCACCGGCGCCGCGGTTTCGACTCGTCAGATCCATCCGTGCTCATAGGTTCTCCCCTCAGCCTCGTCGGTGTCATATGCGACGCACGTCGAGCCAATGGCCACGAAAGCATACTTTGTCGCATGCTGCGTCGGCTAGCGGGAGGAGGGAATGCCGCAAGCATGTCCGACAAACCTGATTGGTGCTTGTCTAGCTCAGCTATTAAACATGTTAGCGGCAGCTTCATCAGGTAGGTCTACGTAACACGAACAATAGTCGTTCTTCTCCGTATCCATGCCATATACCTCAGGTGGGAAGTCGAGATCATCAAAGCGACTAGCAGGTCTCTTGCCTCTATCCATCATTGTAGCCAATCTGGTCGCTCGTCGGATTAAATCCGGCAAACTGGTAAGGCTACCTCGCGCCTCGGCTGTTCGGACCGCATCGATATCCAGACGTGGTGGTCGTCGGAGGCCGGATAATCTCGACGGTTTCAGCGATGGCTCCGGCTTAGGCAGAGCAGATGGGTCTGTTGCGCTTGCGCTTTCAAAGGCAGTTAGTATACTATTAGTCGTCAAACCCGCGCCACCCGAAGTTTTGGAGATAGTTAGCGCCGAAGAGCTGGAGGAGCCCTCGACGTAGCCAGTGCCGCCCGCAAACGGACTGCCTTGTATAGGCTGCGGCGCAGGCCGCTGTGATTGCGGTGGCGAGCTAGACTTAGTATTGACAAGAGAAGGCTTTCCCCTTTTCCCGATGCTTGCACTCCTCACTAGGCGGCTGTCATCTGCATCGTCGCTAGTGATTGACTCTTCTGCTATAGCCTCATCAAAGTACGCGTCGTTTTGACTACTTGGGGACAGGCTTCCAAAGCTCTCTGGGATGGCGGCGCTTGAGGCGTACGAGGTATGTGACCTTATCCTGGGGCTCTCTTCTGGAATAGGGGACACAAATGAAGTAGTTGAATAGAACGATGAAGCACCTCTTCTTGAAGAAGGCGGGGGACCAAGATTTTGACTGCGCCTTGGAACAGCATTAGGTACTGCCACGGGTAGAGGGAAATCGGGTATTGATCCAACTGATGAAAGGGTTGAGGGTCTCGATGACTGAGTAAGCGGCGTTATTGGCGTCAAGGGTTCCACGTTGCCAGAACTTTGGGGCACATATTGGAAAGTTGGTGTCGGATCTTGCACGCGAGACCCGTCCAGAATCGAAGGTACTCTACTGGGTCGAGGAGGTCGTTGTGGTGGCTGTGACCGTCCGGGAGGGGGCCTATAGGGTTCGGAGTCTGTAGAGGCCGGAGACGCTATAGGACCTGCGAGTGGCCATTGCGGAACAGGCGTCGGCCTCGATATCGCCATTCCAATCGTCCCGTCTTTCGCTTGTAGCCCAGCAGGTGCCTGTATCCTTCTGCCTACGGATGAGGGGTCTTGCATCGTCGGTGCTGTCCTAGAGAAGCCACCTTGAACCTGTTCTCTCGCTCTTTTGACAGATCCTCCCATCCTCGGTGGTTCATCCATGCCTCTCGCATTTTCAAATTGACTCATTGAAGCCGTGTCTTAAAAGCCTCTCTTGTCCAAGTCTAATCATTAACATCCCACGCGTTGCCTGACCTGTCCCGCTATCTTCGAATGTCGAGTGCACTATACCAGGTGCAATAATACGTGTATTCCAGCTCGCATTCAAACCCCAAGCTTTGGAGAGACCAGTGGCCAAGGAACGCACAACGTGCGTAAGTCGTTCAAGTCGTACAGAAGATCCCTGGGGGAATGCCTCAAGACAAATCTTGCGCGGGTAACGAAACGAATGGAACATAAAAAATCTGCGAATGGTGTTGTAGAACAAGCCCAAGTCCCGGAACGTGTCGCCTTAAATATATATCCTAAACAAAATGTTGCAGTTCGGCGAACCATTCCATCGACGACTTTGATTTTTGAAAGAGCGACGACTGAGTTCGAGTTGACAACGTAGAAATGGTATACGGTCGAAGAAAAAAAAAAAAAAAAAAGCTTGTCCCGAGCAGCACAGCAGACTAGGAACTATCAGTTTAATGCAATGTAAGAAGAGAATGAAATGTTGGATGAGGCGCAATGGCATGCACGAACACGCACATGCGATGAGTGAAATTGGCAAGAGAATCGAAGTCGAAGAGGGGATTCAGTGCAATAGGCACGCCCAAGGCATGAATGATGGTACGATGCAAGGTGCACCTAGGACCGCCGGATACAGAGATGTAGTAGAATACGACCCTGACACCCGACGACTGACAAGGACCCCGGCTCGTTCCTGACCACACCAAGATGATGACGAAGCGGGCCGAAACAGGATAATCGCAGAAAGGGACTAGGGTATGAAGGGGGGGAAACGAGGTACTCACACTGCGGGAGATGCTCTGACACGTCCGATACAGTCTCCTCTCCTGGGAGTTACCGGCAGTCGGTTGTTTCGCGCAACCTCAATCCGGTAGTGAACGACGTCGAAAAAGCGCGTTCGGCTAGAAGTTGCTCGTTGGTGGGCGAGAAGGTCAACCTAAATCTATGAGGTGTCTTGAGCACCTCTACGACGACAATGCTTGAAATTATTGACGAGCTGAACGTCCTGAGCTAACAAGCAATGATAGGCTTCCTCAATGGTTGTACAATACACCGATATCCAAGTGGAAGGCAAGGAGAAGGGCGGCAGCGTTACTTTGGCAGCTCTCACGTTTCAAGTGTGGATGGGAGACACTTCAGGGCCAGGATAAAAGCCGGACCACTGAACGGGCACGTCACGGAGCACTTCGGGTTATTGTCAAGTGAAATCGGATTGGAGTCGATAATCAAGCCCATGAATTGGGAAGGAGAGGGGGGGGGGGTTTCTTCTTTTCGTGTTATTGGCGTCTGTTGAGAGAATGTTGAAGCGAGGACATACTGCTTTCTCGGAAAACAATGACGACCAAGATAGTGAGAGGGGATGAGGGAATAGGAGTGCGCAAGACAGGCAATCGCCTATAATTGTCGTCGAGACAATTCGGACTCGCAGACGGGAAATAAAAATTGTGAAGAGCGAAGTGAAGTAAAACGAGTGAAGGCACGAAGGTGCGCTTGGTCAAGCCGATGAGCGAGTGTGGAAAGGAACAGCAAGCAACAAAATCTCCAACGAAGAATGAGAAGAGCGCACGAGGCACAGCTGGGAAAGTCGGACCAACGCCAGGCAGGGGCAAAGATGGACAAGTGAAAGCTTAGCTAGAGAAAGCGATGTTGGTAGCGTAAGATCGATCGTAGGATTTCAGCAGCAGCCGGTGCGGCGAGGTCTCTCGAAGACGAGTCTACACTACCAAGGTAAAGTAGGTAGCCAACAGGAATAGCAACCAACAAGAGCAAGCCAAGAGAAGTAGAAGGCTGACCCAAGACTAGATGTCTGTGTCTGTACTACCTATTGTGTACCTAAATGAGCGTATAAAGAGGCAGGATACCAGTGCCAATGCGGGAGAGAGGTTGTTTGCTGAAGTGTAGAGCAGATAGATCAGACCGGTGTTGTTGTTGTGTGCCCATCCTTGGTGTATGCGGCTAGGCAGTTTGATTGTGAGGGTCGGGAGGGACCACAATCGTCCGCCCCTGACAGACCCAGCTGGCCAATTATTCGCTCATGGGTGATGAATTACTGTACACTAACCCGGGAGCATGAACCTGGAAACGAGATACGCTCCGTCGATTTGCTGGGCCAGCGCTGTGCTGTACTTACAGTAGTTGACATCACCTACCCGATTCACCGATTTACCGATTTATCAACGAGTACTTGAGCGTTTGCATTACACATCCACACGTAGCTCGTTGGGATTGAGATGTCCGACCCGAATCCAATATGAAGATGTAACACGGATCGCACAGTCGGGACGCCGTTGCTGCCATCGCATCAGAACGTGGGTGGCTAGGTACTTAAGTAGGTACTTGGGTAGGGGCGGAAAGGACCTGCACTGACACAATACCTTGTGCCTTCTATCTTCCAGTACCTTCGCTTGCTACCTTGGGTACTGCAGGTGGGTAGAGGTGATAGAGGTGTGATGTATAGTAGTAGAGCACCTGCAGTTGTTACAGGTAGGGAACCTGAGGTAGGTACTTACAGTAGTAGGTGGTAGTAGTATTCACGTGTTTGATTTACTTGCAGAGATTGGAACCTTGGAAGACTGCAGCAGCGCAACATACATACCTGCTGTACCCTTGAGACCGTTAGGTCCCTACTGTAGGGTACCATAACTCGCTACGGCAGGTACAACTGCCTACTACGTACAGGTGCGCTAAAGTAGGTGCGCGAGACATACCTACCGCAAGTGGACTAAACACGGCCGGGCCAAGCCAAGGGGACCCAGCAGCATCCTTGCAAGCGGCCAGGGGCCTTCCAGATGATCTCAGCAGGGGTTGTGACTCGAATGTGATGGTAATTTTCAGCCAATCAACACTCTGTGCCTGTTCATCTCAAACACTAGCGTCAACGACCCCAAAGTCCCTCGTCTTCTCACACCTTGGTTACGGCCCTTGACTCCGACCGCCGACCTTGTCCTGACGAGATAACAAGAGAAAGCCTAGTCGACACAAAACGATGCCCGCTAACTCTGCACCAAGTAAGACGTGAGAAGTCGATTTTTCTCAGGCCCCGTGAACATAGCGTGCCATATGGGCAGGCAGCGCGTTTTGCTATTGGCTGGCACTATACGTTCTTGGAACAACCCTCGCGACACAAGGAATGAATATGTTAGCACTGCCAGTATATCCAAGCCAGAAAACGCACAATTGTCAAGAAGCGTTTCCGTATGTATTCCCATCATCAGAGAACGCGACTTGATTGGCGTAGAAGATGGTGTAGGGATCATCACAAGAATACTCACGACATCCATTCTATTCTCAACTTATGGTCAGCCTCCTTTTACTTCCTTCCCTACGCCTCCATTCTACTGTGCCTCGCGACGTACCTAGTGTAGCTCGCCGTTTACCTATTCTCAGGCAGCAAAATCTGACACCACGCCACATAATCGCATCATCGACTCGAGGCCGTCGTGCTCGTTAGCAGTTACCATAGATAGTCTCCAGTTAGTGCGCTCCAGAACCTCGGGGCCAGGCAGAGCTACGTGATGCTATGTCGTGTTAGGCCGCCATGCGCCATCTTACACTCGAGGTCTAGCGTAATCTCCCAATAGTCTCAACTTGATACGAGCCATCAACGTGTGCACTGGCAATCCTAGCGTGGCCCCCCGCCTTCTCGCTGGAACTGGTGCTGTACACTAAGACACCGTCCATGGCCTACTAGCCCATTCGCGACTTATGCACGTGTGTGCCACGCTCCTTCGTCGCCAAAGCCACGGGAGACTATCGTAGTCTAAGATTTCCAGGTAATTAGTGTAATATATATAATAAGTCTCATAGAAGGTACTGCTAGCTATTCTTGCAGCGTTGGATTCATCATGACAAACGGGAAAAGTTGTCGAGAACTTTCTTCTACATTCATATCCTCAGATGACTTCAATACCTCATATTAAAATATCTAGATATTTAAGTAATGCAATTGCCCAAATAGATGCAAGCGCCTAAGTACTTGCCGTGTATCCCAGAACTTGTCCTCGGGTAAACATACCATATGATGTTAATGAGCTGAACCTACCCACACACGTGTGCATTGAGTTCTGTGTTACTCTACATGGCCATGATACTGATATCGTCAATCCCTTGCGCTTCCTACCTTAGCGCTGGTCACGGAGGCTAGGAACTGCACACTTACTCATTAGTAGACAAATAATCATTTTTTATTCGAGGACAGGCGTTAATGTATTACAAACCCTGATCCTATTCAATGAGAATTATACTTTCACGACTGTTTAAATAAAAATATCAGACTCAGCATTGGGCTACTAGGCAAACGCATTCATCCCCGGCAAGTAGCCAACCTATTTTCTTCGCCGGACGATTCGGGGAATTGGCAAAAGAAACCCCTACAGCGTTTGTTGAGAACTATACTCTCGTTTCCTGACCTATATCACCACCCATGTTTTGCACACTGTCGTTCTGTTTCTCTCAAGTCATTCTGGAGGGACCGGGGGTTCGACATGGATGTTAATAGAGCGTCAAAGCGTGCAGGTCGCGTAGTACCGCTAAAACGATATCCCACCTGTTTGTCGCAGATAAAACCTCACGTACATATTAGCGACGTGTTCCCGTCTTTTCAACCCCATTTGCTTTTGGTTTCTTCGCCCTGAACGCTGTATCACAGATTTTTTGGACCCAGGTCTTTAGCTTTGTGATAGTGTAATTTCCTAGACTAGCATGCAGCTGCGGCGAACACGCTGTGAGACAGGGATCGTATCAATCTTCCAGCACTGCGCAAGTTTGGAAAATGTTTATTTTTTTTGCCTGTCTCTTTTTCTTTGTAGCTTTAAAATTCATCGACATGGTAGCGGGATACGCATATCTAGCGAGGAACCCATTCTGATTCCACCACTAGGTCTCGCGAGTTCTGCACAGAGGAGTCGCGTGCAGTATCTCATTTCCGAGGGCACTAGCGTGAATACTTCGATTCCGCAAGTTCCCAGGGGAGCTTCTCTACTTCCCTGTCGAGCAAACAGCAGTGTTTAGCCAGGAGTTTTATTTCACGACATGTTTTCCTAGGCAAGCTCTCCATCTACCAGGCAGTTTATCCACAAAATGCTGCATGCAAGTTTACCGAGTGCTTGGCAGATGTATAAACCTAGGATAAGTGGAGTTCTCTATACGAGTCTCTATATGAATACACGTACGCCGCGTCTTGTCTGTGGTGAAAAGTGTTATACAATGTTGTTCCATTCGCCTTATGCCTTTAAGTCTAATGCTTTTGTCATGTAATTTGCCGTACGCCTACCTATTTACAGCGACCAATCATCCGAAAAGTCTGAATTGTAGCCTTATGCAACCTCAACAATGTGTTTACACTACTAGCATGGTCCAACCAATATCCCGTACAAGGAATATGCCAGGTACACCTTCCTGTGAGGCATCACGAAAATCCCGGTAAAGGAGGCTTGTGAGATATGCAGGGATGACGCGATCTCTTGAGACATTGTCCCTCTCTAATATAAAGCGTACTGATGGATAATAAGACATACATACTTAGATTAGAATCTTCGGTTACCGAGAACCTCAACAGCGATGTTTCTATGTGATGAAATAATGCTGTCAGTTGTAATTGGATTTCTGTGCATGTAACTGTAAGCAGCCATATCATATCTAATCTACACAGTAGCATAATATATCAGTGACGAAGTACGGGGACTATGCACAGAACTATCAAACCTATACACTTACTTACTCACATAAACACACAATCTTGTTATTCAGACATACGGTGACAGGTAACAACCTCAGTTTACATTAGTCTCGAGAAATATGATAGCAGTTTATAGCCCTGGATACTTAGCTAAATTCAACGGGTTTACAACCAAGTCGTAAAGAGCAAATGTAGGTTATAAACAGGCTGTCTAGCAAGCAACTAAATATGGTTAATAAGGAAAATTAAGGAATTAGTCAAGCTCGAATTGAGGAATACCAGAAGGTGTATTTGTTAAACGTTGATTAATGGGGCTTGACATTTCATGCATGGATACATGTCCTTTTTCTTTTTATCGACGTTATTCCAGATTGTCGAAGTTCTAATTAACTAACTCGGTGCGTTGTGATACCTAAGTCCACATTTGATGTCTTGTTCATCATCTTTGAAACTATGTGATATGTTTGGCTACGTAGATGTCTATAGCAACCTCCTTTCCCCATTATAAATGGTTGAATAAGGCTTCAAATAGTTATCGATGAGATTTACATTTTACGGGGCCCAAGCGCGCCTTTGTGTGCTAAGCACGACTCTTTTAGATGATCCGAGCTATGTCATTTGGAATATCACTACAAGCATTGCAACAATCTAGATGAAATACAATTTATCTATAAATTAACCAAGTTCAGGTCCGTGCATGCCTCTCAACTGCACTTCTAAAAATGAATTATACAGACTAATAAGGATGTGAGGAGCCTCGCAAGATATCTCACCGATACGTAGAGGTGCAAACGATTATATCGCCAGCTTTATTTCATCAGGTCGCCGCCTGCAGATTGAGGGGGAGACGAGGAGGTTGGAGTCGGGTGCGACTTCATGCATACGCATGAACTTTATCTGGCCCCGCGCCTCCCGGATCCGTGATTTGGGGTTGTCCGGCATCAAAGATTTATAAATCTCGGCAGCGGCCGCCCGCTACACGCGTCATTCATTTGGGATCAAGTGAGAATTACCTAGTAGCAACATACGAAAACAGCCGTTCAAGGAGGAGACATAGATTGAAAAGTTTGCACGTACCGATAAAGCAATGCCAAACGCCATTCGAGACCTCCTTGTCGTCGACGACACCTCACATCCCTACATTTTTGAGCAGAACGTTACCGTGGCGCTCAAACCGGGCCATGGATTGATCCGCTGTAACGTCTACCGTCCTAGAGGCTCGGAGCCTGCGCCAGTGCTTGTCACGTATGGTCCTTATGGAAAAGACATATACTATCAAGAGTAAGGCCTCAGTGAGCACGTACCGCCAATGACTTCGCTCTGACCGGCCGCAGGTTTCACCCTAAATCATTCTCCGAGGTAAATCCCCAACATAAATCTGCGCACTCGGCCTGGGAAACGCCAGACCCTGCGTTCTGGACTAGTCGCGGCTATGCCATCGTGCGCGCGGACGAGCGCGGATTAGGTCAATCGCCTGGCGTTCTTGACACGATGTCGCGAGGAACAAGCGAGGCTTTCTGCGACGTCATTGAATGGGCGGCGGAGCAGCCATGGTCTACAGGAAAAGTAGGCCTGCTAGGGATCAGCTACTACGCCGGAAGCCAGTGGCGCGTGGCGGCACGAAAGCCCAAGGGCTTGTCAGCCATCATCCCCTGGGAGGGCATGTCCGACTACTATCGAGACAGGTGCCGCCACGGTGGGATTCTCTCAAATGGGTTCATCAAGTTTTGGTGGGATCGACAGGTCATTACCAACCAGTATGGAAGACCGGGCAGGCAAGCGAGTAATTGGGGACCCGACACGATTGAAGGTGATTTACCCGACGACGAGCTCCAGGCTTCTCGGCGAGACCAGACTGTCGACAATCAGAAGAACCGTTACCGCGATGACCCATATTATGCTTCCAAAGAATACGACATGGGTGATATCGAGGTTCCCTTGCTCTCTGTAGGAAATTGGGGTGGCATTCTGCTACATTTGAGGGGTAATGTAGAGGGTTTCGTGCATGCGGGCTCTAAGTTCAAATATCTTCGCATGATCACGGGCAGACACGATCTCCCGTTCTACTACGAAGAAGAGGTCGAGGTTCAGCGCAGTTTCCTAGATGCTTTTCTGAAGGGAGAGGACAGGGTTGGTTGGTCTCAAGAAGGTAAGGTCGCGCCCGTGAGTCTCGTCCTGCGAAAGGGAAATGTTGGCTTCAACAACGCCGAAAAGGAAAAGGCTTATCCCCGACGGGAAGAACACGAATGGCCAATTGCGCGGACGAAGTATACCAAGTTTTTCCTCACGCCGTGTTTAGGTCTGACCATGAAAGGACCGCCAACTACGCAAATAAAGAGCAAAGTGTCGTACCGCGCCCTAGGTACACTGGACAAGCCAGAGCTGGTCCAATTCACCACGGAGCCGTTTTTGGACGAAACTGAGATCACGGGGAACGTCACTGCACATCTTAATGTATCTGTCAGCCCAGGTGAGTATACCAGGGTCCTCTACTCCCCATTTGACGCGTTAGAGAAGCACATGTTGCTTAACAGGGATCTCGACTTTTACGACCCGCTCAATATCTTTTTCCTCTCGCCTTGTCTCTAAAGAATAACGAATGCAGTACTTACTTGAGGTTTTTTAATAGACCGTGATGGGCTATCTCCAAGTGACATTGACCTTTTCGTAACACTGCGACACGTCGGACCAGACGGAGCAGAGATCTTCTACACAGGAACCGCCGGAGATCCCGTTCCTCTCTCCAAGGGCTGGCTCAGGGTTTCGTTGCGTAGGGTGAATAAAGAGAGCCCGAAGCACCGCGAATGGCTTCCCCACCGCGACTACACAAGTCGCGATGTGCTACCTGTGATACAAGGCGACATATACCCCGTCGACATCGAGATCTGGCCAACCAATGCCATTGTTGAAAAGGGTGGGAAACTGGTGTTCGAGGTTGCATCTGGCGATACGCAGGGGTCGGGGATCTTCAGACATGATGATCCTTTGGATAGGTGAGTTCTGGGCGCCTAAGCAGCAGTCAGTTGCGATAACGAGCTGACAGTTCAACAATGTTCAGGTCTCCTGAGATTTTTCAAGGTGTAAACCACATTTGCTTTAGCCCTACAGCGATCAATTATGTCACGTTTCCGGTGATACCAGAATAAATTTCTATTCAGGGTGGATGCTGTGCCAAGCAGCGTCACAAACTGAAATATTAATGTCAACATGTATAAGTATGCAGATGAAAAATCGCCTGAAACCTCTTGCGATGAAAAGGTATTTGGCCGTGAAGTCGTATTTATCAACTGCTGTCGCCATTACTATTACAAACAGACTTTAATCAGGTTCTTTCCTCCGCTTTTTACGAAATATTAAGGATTGAGGGTGGCATCTTGTAATCTCTTATGATGCAGCCCATGAAAATGCCTCCGCGAAGCTGAATTAATCTTTTGATAGATCGCTGTGGTAATAAAAGGGAGTGTTTATGGAGGATCGAGTTACTCCTTCTCACTCGTTCAGCGGCCGGGAGTCGGAGGGTTCGGTAACCGATATAGAAGTATATATACCAGTAAAATGTCGACTATCTTCTTCTAAATCCCCTCCTAGAGATGGGGATGGATCTAGATAGAGGACGGCAGGCATGTTCGGAGGGGTGGGTCCTTTCCAAGTCTTGAGTTTGTATAGAAGAGTATTTCTTCGATCCTAGCGAGGCTCTGTGGTCTCAGGCTTCTCTTTGACATTCCTAGTGTTGCAATCAGAAAAGCCTCCATGACTACGTACCCAGCGTGAGTACGCCGGGTTTGCAGTAAGTAGACGTACCGTGAGTATATTAGTGTTGCGATGAAGCAGCAAGCAGCAATACAGCCTGCAAGAGGGACGAGCGTGTAGCCTTTGCCAAGGCTCCCCGCAGGCACTACGATCGCAAACGTTACCGCAAGCTTGTCGGCGGCAGTCAGCTTCCTAGAAATGGGGTTTGCTTGTTTAGCCATCACAACTGCTTAGCGGTGATATCGATAGCTTCCAAGGCTCCATAGGGTGGAACACCGGATCTTCAACGAGTAACCTACCCTATGTATTTTTCTGCTTTCGAGAGGAGGACGTAAATGGCGTTGGCGCCTATGAGGAGGATACAATCCGAGATAGAACCTTTGATAAGGCTACCCGTAGCGATGAGGATTGAGAACGCTAGCACAAGCATCTCGAAGTTGATTATTCTACGCCCTAGGCGCATCTTGAAGGTGGCCGCCTCTTGTCTTTGAGCCATCTTGACTGTTTGGCGGTAAAACTAATGTACGGTAGAAATGTTGTTATAATATATCAATTATTGTTGGTATCGGTGCAAAAACTTCGAAGGCTTGTGAGGAGTCGACGGATCGTGTGAGGACAATGCAGATATCGTGATTTGGTAGAAGAGACGAAGCCAATTAGTGCGAAGTTGCCGAGGGACGTCCTGTTATTATCGCACCTGACACACAGTAGACTTGGAATAGGCATGGTGGCCATTGCCTGCCCATCTATAGTTGGTAGAGGGGAGGCCAGAGCTGGTCAGAGTTTCCCGGATGCGAAGTCAATCTGGAAGTCGACAGTAGCTTGCGTCTAATATAACGTGTAATACCTGAACGCCTATAGAGAGAGAGCTCTGCATATTCTCGGCTGAACCTTGCTAACTAGAGGATTTTCCCTCTTTGATATGTTCAAGTTTTAGCTCCTTTACTATCTCGTCTCTTGCCAACTTCCACGGACAGAGGCTTTCGGTACTGTCTGAGATGCCGACCTACGGTCTATAGGGTTGGTCCATAGACTAGTCTATGGGATTGATATATAGGTATATATACGAACGCCGAGGAAACATGATTAGGTAATACGGTGCTCCGACAGCCCGCCAAGAGTCAAAAGCCCACTCTATTGGGCAGAGCCTGAACACCTAGGTACCTAGGTACCTAAGTACCTACTTTGTACCTACCTCCGCATATCTTGGTATAGTGTAGCTGATGAGCTCCTCCCTTATAATCAGTACTTGAGGTCAATTAGTGATGAGCATCAATTTCTTTTCATCGCGTCCTTCTCGCGATGCCGCCTCGACTAAGTCCACGCTCAAGTCGTTACCTTTACCCGCAGCTAGACCCTAGAGCTAAGACGATCCGCCTCCTCGAGCTGGCACCCGCTGAGTCCTCCGTGCTGCCGATACACTGCCAATTGGTCGAGAGAAAGCTCTCTTCTACCTTATCCTACAAAGCATTATCTTATTCGTGGCAGAATGAGCTTGTCCCTCCAGACGAAGTCATATTTTGCAATTCAAGCCCTATCTACATAAGCGCAAACCTTCACGCTGCTTTGCGGCGCTTCAGGCGACCCGATGAGGTTGTCAGCATATGGGTCGACGCAATATGCATCAATCAACAAGATGATGCTGAGCGCGCATACCAGGTGGGCATAATGCGGGACATATACCAGTTTTGTGGCGAGGTTTTGATCTGGCTTGGCGAAAGCGGGCTTCACGATGACATGGGCGAGTGGATCTGGGGTAATAATAGAGGCGACGCGGGTGATATACTACGCGGAATACAGGACAACACCAACCTCGTGCGGTGGTCTGGTGACAAAGATGACATTCCTAAGATGAAAGCATATTTCTCCGCGACCTCGGAGGATAGGGCATTGAGGTTCGATGACAACCGGTGCGACATATTCGGCACGTTCTGTGTCTTGCATCTTCTCGCTAGCGGAGTCCCGGTCGATAAGATCTGGCATCTGAGACACGTGAGCTATTCAGCAAGCATAATAAACGGACTGAACGTGATCATGGAAAAGGCGTGGGTAAGTTTACACCCCGAGCAACAAGACTATTAGTCAGCTAAATACCTCCTTGCAGTGGCGGAGGATATGGGTAGTACAGGAAACAGTCGTCGCGCGGAGTCCGGTGGTATACTACGGTAACATGTGCGCTCCATGGCGAATGTTTGCGTTGGCGGCGGTTGAGTACGACACTAGCCGGGTCAAGGATAACGCCGATGGTTTTTTATCACAACTAAAGAGCGGGCAGAGCCTGATGCAATTTACTCGTGTCATCATGGAGATTGAATCCACCCGTCAGACTTGGCAGCGATTTGAGCCGTTGGTCCCAATGACGTTGCTTCGGAAGTTTCGCTCACGACTAGCTACCGATCCCAGGGATAAGGTCTTCGCGGTCCTAGGGCTCATCAAATCGTGGGGTACTGAGAGTTCAGGCCAGGCGATGAAGGGCATCACCCCAGATTACTCCATTGATGAATACCAGCTATTCTTCAACACTACGATTCTATTGATAAGAAATACGCGGTCGCTGGCGGCTCTGACAGGTACTTTACAAGGGAGTGATGACCAGTCTCAAATGCCGTCGTGGATCACAGATTGGAACTGCGCTCCCACTGTCAACGAGCACATCAGACTGGGTAACATTCAGCTCTATAGTGCAGCCGACTATCTTAGTGGCAGCGTTGCCGTGCACGGACACTCGATCCTGGAGGTCCAGGGATACTTCTTGGACAAGGTTGATCACGTTGGACGGGTGCTAGAGAATAATCAAGGGACAAGTAGAAGCAGGCTTACTGTCAGAGAGTGGCAGAAAGCTCTACCTACGCAGTCAGAGGTTGTTGCTGGGGACTATACCGCGGGCGGCTCCTTATATGCTGCGTTTTGGCGAACGCTGTGTTCGGATCTTGAATTTGTCCAATCCTCTAAAGGGTCAACGTATGTGCGAGAATTTCGTAGGCTCCCAGAGGAGATGGAACCTAGGGGCGATGCTTTTGAACACTGGCTTACGGTCGACGAGCATTCCCGCAGGCGGACATCTTTAATCGGGGGCATTTGGGTTGAGCCGACGAACGGTGAGATGGAGACCGAAAGCAAGAACGCATTTCAGTACTTGCTGGAATGTGCCTCTGGAGGGAGGCGATTCTTCAGGACACGACGCGGTTATATTGGGACGGGACCGCCTGACACGCGAATAGGGGACTCGGTAGCGGTGCTACTGGGTAGTCGGGTCCCTTTCATTCTTCGTGAAGATGGGAGACCACGGCGCTGCTCCGGCCAAGACATAAATATCTTGTTCAGTGAGCGAGCCTCATATCAAGCCGGGAAAGGGGCAAAAGTACGAGATGATGAGAAGTTTCATTGTTATGTTACGCATCAGCATTGTCACCGTGTTGTTGGAGACGCTTATGTTCATGGTATGATGAGAGGGGATGTAAAGCGCACCAATCAGTGGAATGATGCACCTATATACCTAGTATGAACCCTTGCCTTCGGTCTGGCCACTTCCAGTGTATCACGGTTTCTTGTTCTTGTATATAAAATAATTATAGTACACACATACCTACTGTGTATGTTCCGCTTTAGTGGAGGTTGGGATAAGACTACAAAGTGAGAGCTAAGGGGTCATTAGTCAATGAGGGATCAACATTATAGTTTCGCTCGCTAAGATGTATGAAGCTTAGTAAATAGATTAATTAGTAAGACATGTCGTAGATATTTGTAAACTGAATACCTAAGTATTGAGCAGATGTGACCTAGACGTGCATTGAGTAAGATGCGAAAATCCAAACGCATCTCAGCAACTCGCATTCATATCACCGAGGATTAGCCGCAACTATCGTACCTGTAGTAGTAGATGCGTCATCGTAAACGATCATCAACTTATAAGTGAGCCTCACAAAAGCATTTGATTTGAAGACGAGAGGGTGCATAATAAGCTATGCGCTCATTTGCATTTTCTGCACATAAACTCTCTATATCGACTACACGCCTTACCTCATCAACATCCACACTATTAAACCAGCGAGAAGAACAATGACGATCATCACGCTCAAATCACCAGCGATAAGCGTCTCACTCCCAGAGGGTTTCTCAGAAGAGCAGTTACTCTCATTCTCGCCTTTCAACGTAAGCCAAATCACCCAACCTTCACGCGCGGTATATCTCCTTTTCTCTCTAAGCAGAACTGACCCAACGGGCAGAATTGGCTCAAGACCTTATCAAACTCTCTCGCCCTCCAACACAGCAACCCCAAACACCCCTTCCACAAGGACCCGTACGCCTTACGCTCCATCACAGTGCAGAGCTACGACCTCTTCGGCGGGAGGCGCGTGGGGTTTCTAAAGCTACAAGCCCACGTGACCAACTCCGCCGGCGAATCGCTCCCGGGCGCCGTGTTCCTCCGCGGGCCGAGCGTGGGGATGCTGGTGGTGCTGATTCCGGAAGATGCTCCAGCTGGTCACTCAGTTTCAAATGATTCAAACGCAGGGGCAAGCGGTAAAGCAAAAGTAGAAGAAGAAGAAGAAGAAGAAGAAGAAGACGAGGAACGCTACGTGATCCTCACGATCCAACCGCGCATACCCGCAGGCAGTCTCACGTTCGCGGAGTTACCAGCCGGCATGGTCGACGACAGCGACAGCGACACGGGCAGTAAAGAAGGGAAGTTCGCAGGCACGGCGGCGCGCGAGATCTACGAGGAGCTCGGGATCGAAATCCCAGCATCGGAATTGATTTGCTTGAGCGATCTAGCGGCGGGCAATGCGAACAAGAAAAAACGACGACGTCGACAGGGGGTGAGGAAGGAGAGAGAGAAGGTGAAGAAGAGGGGCTTCCGTCCGCTATGTATCCCTCGGCAGGTGGATGCGACGAATACATACCTATCTACATGCACGAGCGGCGCGTGCCGCGGGATACTTTGAAGGAGTGGACGGGCAAGTTGACGGGGCTCCGGGATCACGGCGAGAAGATCACGTTGAAGTTGGTGCCGATGCGCGATCTATTGCGCGAGGGTCGGCGAGACGCCAAGGCCCTTGCAGCGCTGGCGCTGTGGGAGGCGCTGAGGCGCGAGGGAAAGTTACAAGAAAAGTTGTGATGAGGGGTTACATGCATGCATCAATCGTCTATAATAATCTGATCATCATGATCATCATGATCGTGTACATAAATAATAGTGAGTGGGTTAAGTCAAGCCCCCGTTTGCGCCGCATATTGTACAGAGAGTAATGACTTGAAAGGTAGTCTCATGTATATATCTACCTATACTTTTCATAGAGAGCTATCTCTTTCAGTGTCTGCTCGACTTTTGCCACTACCTCGGGGTCATATACATCCTCTGGCTGTTTTTCGCCGCGGAGGATTAATTTGTCATGGCGCGAGCCCTCTTCCTTTGTCATCAAGACGAGGTCATGCAACTTTAAATTTGACGACTTCTGTTTGTTGTGGCCCTTGCCGATCTTGATCAAGATTGAATCTGTGGGCTTTCTCCACCGAATCAAGACGAGTCGGGTTGTGAGACCAGTGATGACGCTACGACCCTTGTAGATTTCCTCTGCTAGGAACGCAATGTCGCCAGTTGTGATGGGTGTTTTCAACCCTACTGATATGCTAGCGTCACCTCCAGTCTGATGCCGTAATATCTTTTCTTCACTACCTTGTACTGAGGCGAGTAAGCCATCGTACATTTTCTCGCGGCCCTTAGCCGGTAAATAATCGTGCGGATATCCTGTTTAATATGAGCAAAAAATGGTGGGTAAGAAGAAGACGACGGGGTTCAGTACCTGTTAAAGCAAGTATGACATGGTTCGCAACGGTGTATCCAAAAACAGCAGGCATCGTGCCCAAGACGGGTAATATCCTAACCCTAAAATCGGGTAGGACACCCAAGTCACCGACCTGGCCCTTTTTGAACTCATCCTCGGGTAGAGGTAGCAACTCTGCCTTTCCTTCGGCAGTCTTCTCGGTCGAGTAGACCGTGGTTATTCCCTTTGTGACACCCATCAATTTCAATCGCCTACGTGTGGACCTCGACAGCCCGTCCTCCGTGCTTGTCCCAATGTCGCCGACCACGATGCGTGTCGGGTCACTCTTGCACCCAGCGCCCATGGCAGAGATGACTGGTAACTTGTTGTCATGGCAGAACTTTAGTAGGGCGACCTTGGTATCGATATTGTCAATGGCATCGACGATGAAGTCGGGTTTCTGGCCTGTCTCCTCCCATGGCGCAAGGAGTCGCTCAGCAGCCTCCTCCCAAAACTTCTCTTGCCTTAGGTCGAAATGCACCCAGGGTGTAATGGCCAGCAAGCGCCGTCGCAAGCATTGTACCTTGGGAATACCGACATCGGCCAGTGTAGCGACGGCGTGTCTGTTGAGTGAGCTCAGGGTCACCTGGTCGAAATCTATTAGTCGAATACGTGAAACGCCGGACCGTGCTAGGGCAGCTGTGCAGTGAGATCCGACTCCTCCACACCCGACCACTATCACAAACGCGCCACGCAGCTTGTCGAGACCTTCGGGGGTGAGGAAGACGGCGTTCCGGGCAAGTTGTTCGAGAATGAGCTCCTCGTCGTAGTCACCGGCCTGGGCGCGGCGGGCCAGGATCGCGTCTCGGATGTCTTCTTTATCTGAGTTCGAGGCACCGCCAAAACTGTCAAGCTATCTTACACGGGTCAGTGGGCTTTGTTGGATGGCTGCATGTAGGTACAGTAGGAGGGGTGTGTTTATGTATGATTCGGAGGGCTGACCCACGTTTCCTTCGCCGTCCTCGGCAAGCGAGTTGATAGAGCGCTTCAGTTCACTGATACGGCGTGCCTTTTGTAAGCGCTGGAAACCCAGAATCGTGCTTGCAACGACGACGCCCGAGACGGCGGCTGTGGTTGCCAGCTGCAGGCGCGGGTTGGCGTTCACTCGGTCGAGGAGCGAAGCCATATTGTTAGCCATGTTGGACTACTCGGGTGCTATGAGCCCCCGTGTATACCGCGGATATTGTCGCTGATAAACTCTGATAACTCTGATAACCGAATTGGACTGTACCCATGCGGGAACCCAGGGTGAGATGTGCTTATGACTTGTCGCGATGCAGTACCGGGGCAGATCTGGGATTTGGCGGTGTAAAGATTGGCGGGCTCACTCGACCATTATACCAAGATAAAATTCGGCTAGGTTACGGTGTACTGGGTACTACCCTACTAGAGGACCCACCCACTTTAGACCCTTGCGTTTCAGGGCGGATCCCTTGCCAGGAGTTAAAGTGGGGGCTCCGGATAGATGGGCGAGGGGCAGCTTACACGTACAGTATTCTTGTACAGTGTGTCTACCTCATAATTATAATAAGCATCATAATCCTGGGCTATCATTGGACCATCTCTCCAAAATACATACAGTATAAAGATCTTAGAATCTAACTTGGCATTTACACTAGCAACTACATACATAGGTATACATAAACCCCAACTTACCTTGTCAAGCGATCAAGAAATTACACTGCTATTCTATGTCAAGTCCGTCCCGCCAACTATGTACAATCGATCCCCTCAGGTACCGTTGGTGGCACTGAGAGTGGGTTGGAAAAGAAGTCTTCCGGGTCCCATTGCTTCTTGATGGAGATTAGCCTGCAGATATTATCTCCGTAGTACGAGATCAATGGGTCGGTCGAGATGGTGTCGTCTGCATAGCCGGTATAAGACGCTTCTCTAATCAAGTCATTAGTCATTAGCTTGTTGTCTCCTCTCGCCCACACGCGTATACACCAAGCGCTACTCATCCAACAGCTGGCCGTAGCAGTTGCTCTAAGTTGGCGAACCACTTATCATAGCCCTCTTGAACGACGGGATCTTCTGAACCGTGGATCTGGAACTCGAGATGGGCCTTCGCTTGTGTTGCCCAAGGAAACGAGAAGTCGGTTGTTTGCGACGACAGGTTCCAAGCGTGCCACTCAGCCCAGATCTGCGACTCGTCATCTAAATGCCCGATGCGCGTGACTACCTCACGGAGGGTGTCGTCCAGAGGCTTGTCTTTCTGTAAGAAGGACTTGCTCCTGTGACGGAATCGCGGCCATGGGTCCGCTACACGAATATCAGCGTTTTGCGTTGATTCGTGGTATTTGAACTGGGTGGCGATGCCGAATGGGGCGAAGGCTTGTTGAAGAGGGTTCAATGCAGAAGAACACTGCTTCGCTTCCTCGTCAGGTAAGCATTCGTTGATAGAAGTGCCCAAGACTCTCGCATTATCTGTGTTGCAACCATCGCTTATAATAACTTGAGGATGGCCGATATCAAGGATCTCAGAACTTTGCACTAGAGTTCGCAGCTGGGCCGTAGTCCCGCCTAAATACCAACCAAGGATTTGGACCTGAGACTTGTATACATTTATATGCGACGTGAAAGCCTTTAGAGCTGTAGGCGCCCATTCAAGGAAACGCTGCGCTGCCGGGAAATGCGCATCTGTGCCGTTCCAGGTCAGTAGGAGCATGGCAGGTCGAGGGAACTTTGTTGTCTTCAGAGTCTAGTCGGCGATGATGCCGTATGTCCCAGCACCTCCGCCCCGGATCGTCCAGAAGAGGTCAGCGTTTTGATCCTTAGAAGCCGTTCCTGCATTGCCCTCGGCCATGACTACAGTGGCCGAGAGTACATGGTCTGCAGCGAGGCCCAAGGTACCTATTTGAAGATTGAAACCGCCGGAACCTAAATAGCCCGAGAGGCCAACGGTCGGACAAATTCCACCAGTGAATGTCTTGTTGTGGAGATCAAGGGCTGTGTAGAGCGAGCCCAGGTGGATGCCAACCCCCACACGAACTGTTTCTAGGTCTTCGGAGATCTGAGCATCATCGATATGTGTGATATCGATTACAAGCGTATCCGTGGGAACCGAATAGCCAAGGAAGCTGAATGATAGTAAACGCTGATTTAGTTTGTTCTTAAAAATAGTGAAACATACTGGTGGCCGCCACTGCGAGGTACGGCTTTGACTCCGGCGCTTCTGGCACATTTCAAAAGGCCTTGAACCTCCGAGGTCTTCTCGGCATAGGCAATTAGTGCCGGTAGCTCTTTGAATCTAGATTCATAGCATGCGATTAACCCCTGATATAACAGCGATACAGTGTATCATGCATTGCACATCTGATAGAATAGGAGATGAAGAGGGAGAGCGCCTACTGGATTGCCTCGCCAAGCCGAGCGTCAGTGTAAGTGTCGTCCGTCGCGACAACCATACACTCAGCTGATTTCTTACCTAGAACGTCCGAAGCACATGATTTGAGCTTGCTTTGGGTGTTGTTGTAGCCAATAACTGACTGGGAAAGGATAGCCAGGATGAGGAGGGCTGACAACATGATGGTTCTTGTTGCACCTAACCGGTGCCGTTTAGCGCGAGGATTTAAGAATCGGTGATCTGCGTCGAATAGTCGAATTATGTTTTAGTCGAAAACGATGACCTTTTTCTATAGGAGTTAACCCAGACTCAATTTCATCAATAGAACTATTGCTGTGTCCTACGTCATGTCTCCGTACATCTCTAGCAGCCTCATGGGCTAACACCGTAGGATCTGAAATTAGAGCGCCATCTAAATACATCGTTATTCTTCTCAGCTGAAGATTCGTAGCTTCCTCAATCAAAATATGGATATGTTCCCACAGAGCGCTATGCTTCGCAGATCTCCGTCCAGTAACGAAGGTTGCGCCTTGGCAGCCCGCTACATAGTCTGAACAGATGCATAAGCATACATCTTAGACATTAATCTGAATTGTGGATATTGATTATGCTTGTTGACTTGTTGATGGTCTCAGTGACTGCTAGGTGGCAAATAATTATGCGCAGGGGTGGTAATCTTCGTGCTAGAAGAGTCAGTGTTTACATAGATCAAGACTGCTATATTCTTCTCGTAGAAGGAGACGATGAAATCTCCTGTATTTACTCGGAGGGTGTCGTTATATGATTCTCTCTTCTACCAGACGAGCTGACAACAGCCAATAATCAAGAGCTAGGTGAGTGAAGATCACGGTGACCTGGTCTTAAAACTGCGTTATTCAGTATTACTAGATCCCGAGTGACAATACGTGCGTTCGTTTTCGATGGGGATTACCTAATTCATCATAGTATTCTTACTGACTCTCAATTTTACTACGGCACCCGCTCTAAATAGAATTTAAATTACTCATACCCTCAGCCTGATGATATACGTCACAAAATCTTCGACTTGGTTTAGATGGCAAGTCGTGACAAAAGTAGCAATAGAGACCCAAAAGTCAGCGTTACCCCCGCAAAGATAATCACTGTGTTGAATTCAACCCCTGCTCTGTCAAGTAGAATACCTGCGATTGGGTTGCCGATCAATACCCTGGTACCACTGAGTTAGCTACTACGAAGAAACAATATAAATGAGTATAAATCACCCCACTGAACAGACTTCCATCATCACGCCTATCTTGACTCTGATCATATTCTTGTTCGGACTGATCTGGGCAATACATGCTGACTGAAGAGAGATAAGACCCCCGGAGAATAACCCATATAGCACAGAGAAGGCGATGATCGCCGGCTGAGTTGTTATCGCAAGTAAACTCAAAAGTATGACGCCCGCCACGAAGGATGAGACTAAAGTGATGTTAAACCTAGTGAAATTGTCTTGTAAGCATACCCATAATTTTGTTATCAGTATAGGGGTGTCGACTGACGGTCCGGGTTTATCTGCGAGCAGCCCCGGGATGATCCGCCCGACGAATGAGCCGGCGTTAAGGATCGCCAATAGATGGCAAAGCCCGGCTCGACTCCGTGCTTGATCGCGAACAAAGACAAATAGTAAAATGGAATGAACAATCCCAGGTATGCGAAAGTGAAACCACCGGTTTGAAGCATATATTCTTTGCTAAAGATCTCCTTCGTAAGACGCTTCGTGTCGATAGTCAGCCGTTGGGTTAATCGGGCCCAGACCTTAGAGCACATTTCTGAGGTGACTCTTGAAGAAGCTAAGAAATCTTTCAATCATTAGGAGCATGAAGGTGATGTTGAGTTGTTCGAGCATGTTTCGGGCATGGTGCATAAGGTTATAGTGAGGTGCCTCATGGGTGAGGACTTCTACGAGAAGTCCTGTGATGAATTACTCAATTTGCTGCATGCCATGGAATCAGATATTGGAAGCCCGCTCAACATGATCATTCCTGACTGGATGCCACAACCTCCCGCAAAACGCCTGAAGAAAGCAAGAGCACGAGTCGATGAGATATTCCATGACCGGCTTCAGGAGCGCTCACTAGCTCCTGAGATCTGGGCCAAGTCAGCGAACTATATAGCACATACCCTCAATGACACCACAATTGCCAAAAAACAGGAGTTCCTCCCTTCTCAGCACACTCTCCTTATGTTTCCCTCGCACACTAGTACTGTAGCTAGTATCTCGTGGGTTATTATATCTGTAAGAATTCTCGAGCCCGTAATTATGGCTATGGCGAAAGCTAATGTGATTATAGATGCTCAAGCATCCAGAAACACTACGCTCTGTTCAAGCGAAGCTCCGCGACTCTCCTGAGGCAGATGATGACATCTTGCTCCAAGCCTGCATACGGGAGACTAGCGGTTTGTACGCGGGTATGAACACTCTCAGACTGGCACGTCAACCAACGTACCCGCGGGCTCGGTCGTTTCTATATCCCTGTATCTTACGCACAACGACCCACGTAATTTCGTTGACCCGAAGTCCTAGATTCCCGACCGTTGGATATCTTAGGGTGGTACGTTAGTTCAGATTGACAATAAGACCGAGGCCAAGTTCTTCCCCTTCGGAGCCGGCTCGCACCATTGTGTTGGGGAGAAGATGGCAACGATGATTACTAACAGGGCTGTCGAGACGCTCTTGCGAGATCATCACATTGAGTTCGCGGATGGCCCGCCTACCGAAGATATCACTAATTTGAATTTTGCGAGAATCGGATCTCCGCGGTTGAAAGGGGATGTTCGGGATAAGTTAAGCAAACGGAGGTAGTGTTGTATCCTGTGAGTCTACGGGAGATTTCGGTGGAGAAGCCGTTATGAATTGCTGAACAATCGGCTATGAGCTGCGGGAATACGAGTCGTTGGGCTGCGCACTTTTGTGGCATTACGTAGAAACACGTCCTAATTCTAGGCCAGAGGTTACGTTACTAGACGGGACTCAGCGCCACATGGTATAAACGTTCAATCCATTCTTCTTTTACACCTCTCATCTCGAGGTTTTTGAATTAATATATTCTGTTTATGATAGTTTAACAGGTACTTGAGTCACCAATTAGGTCCATATTAATTTGCTCAACATTTATTCGCAAGATACAAGGACCACCCTTACTTTAGGGTCGACTGGTATGACACAAGGACTCGCTGTAGGGTATTTCGTGCTTCTTCGGAATCTAATATGGAGTAGAATGAAAGGGTAAGGACTATTTGATATTCTGTAGTAGAAGTTTAAAAATGTCGCTTAATTCTCTAATATGGTGTTTTTTAAATGATCTATAATGATCGCCCGTAAAATTAATACGATCAAATCGCCTAAACTTTGAAGTGTCTCGATTCCATGTATTGATCGCGCATAACACCAAGCATGTACGCCGACCGATTTAGCAGTGGGATATTGCCAATCTGTAGCGCAGTCTTGCATTTGATGAGTACGACGTGCGTGTCCAGATTCCCAGCTAAAAACCCGCGCTGACCTTGATTAGACAAAACAAGAAAGGCGGCAGATATGTACCTACGAGTGAGCTTAGTAACATAGCGAACATCACCGAGGTCAATTTCGTCGTTTTCCTCGTCTTCGCTCTCGCTGCTAGACTGACTTGTGGAGGAAGTCACTCCTGCGCCATTCTTCCCACCCACGCAGAGCGCTGTACTTATTGCGACAATCTGTTTGTAAATCGTTTCCGTTAGAGCTTTGTGCTCAGTTTCTAACTTGAAAGGAGGGAACAACTTGGGATTCCCGGAGTCGAGCATTATAACGCGCAGAACCTTATCCCCTTGTGCGAGGAGGGCCTCCGCCATCTTGACGGCTAGCATACCTCCAAAAGACCACCCGCCTGGAAGATATGGACCATGGGGCTCGACTTTTCTGACCTCTGTGACATATAGCGTCGCTAGTTCTTCGAACAACACCGGTACGCTGTAGTTACGCGATGTATAGGTTGGAGAGTTGACCCCATACACTGGACGGCGCAGCACTACTCCATCTAGGTCAGTCCCTCTGAAGGGCTTTAGATGAAGGTACGGCAAGGGCAATCCCGAGATGGCATGAATCAGAGACAGAGGTCTAAGGTCCGATCAACATTTCCTTGTACATGAGTAATTAAATCCATCGATAATCTGGATCCCACCTCTCAGCATTGCAATACAAAGTTCTGTGTAAAGCCGAACTCAGGAGAATAATTTAATATTAAGCTTTCGTTCTGTTTAATGTCGCTTACCCAACTGCTACGTACATTATAGTTGAATTTGGAGACAGGCTCGGACGTCCTTTCAGTCTACTTAAGCTATGTGCATGAGCGGCAATACACATGTATCAAGGCCTAAATGTTTCATGCAATCGTCCCTGAGTTGCAAGTGCTCCACGTAACAGGTCTCGGAATTCAAGCCTTCGCTCACGGATATGACGTCTACAGCCAGCCCCAGCATCGGCTGGGTTAGGTAACTTAATCGCTATATATAGCTTAGTTATCTTGTCTTCTGAACCTTCTGACCGACCCGCAGCTACTCTCTGCTTCATAATTTGATGTGCCTTTAACCTGGACCCCAGCCAGGTTCACTGGGCCTGTCGCAGTTGGCACTCCACCGCAACAAATAACGGCCTTCTTCGGTTGGACTTGGATCGGTCAATATCTGTTCTCTACTGTTTGCTACGGCCAGAAGAATAGGCCCGGCTTGTGTTTAAACCCACAGCAGGAACTCTTTAACGAAAGAAAGTCCACTAGTTTTGACTATGGACCTGAGTCATATCCGACCCGTACATGGAATCCAACCCATTTTTTCTTTTATAACAACCTCACTGTCGAGTATGCCACCGACTTTGTTACTGTTGGGAATAGTACCACGAAAGCTGTAATTCAGGTGTCCAACATTGACTTTAACATGACCGCAGAGCCCTTCCCGTTCTCCAGTGTCTATGGACTCTCTCCCGTCTTTAAAGCCGACAATGGTGATTTTCTTTCACTAACCCCGATGTCACTGTGATAATCTGAGCTAACTTTCCAATAGACTCAACCTCGTCCCCATTCTATCAAGGCTGGAAGCAGGGAGCATGGTTAAAACCGCTTGTAGCCTTCCACTATTGCTACGATGAGTCCCCTGATGCCGAAAAAGCTACATGCAACGGTCACAATGCCATATAGACTCTGGAAGGCATGAACCGGAGTCTCATCAAGCACGACAAGGTCTGGTGGTATACCAACAAAGTATTTTTAGATGTGAATAGCCTTGATCTTGAGTACAGCCCGGGTATACACAATTACTGGGGCATTGAGCTTGAAGCTCTTAAAATAGGAAACGAAAGCCAGCCCCAGGATCTCTGCCTTCTTTGGAAGGACCAGCTGCCATCTTTGACCATGCTAGCTATGGCCGCGGTATGCCTCTTTCGTCCAATGCCTATCGGCAACTCATCCAGCTAGCGGACGCGACTCCGGTCAAGTTGGAAGAACCTCCGAACAATGGCAATCAGTCTTTCTACTCTGTTGACTGCGAAAAGTAGATAGTTTACCTGTCATTAGTTATCACATCAAGGGAAGTAGTGGAGAGTGGGATGTGACACCTCTTACGTTGAAAAAGTGGCGAATGGCACGTGTGTGTTTAATGTGAGGACTTCGGCGTTCGGATGACCAGTTCATCGGGAATATTGGAGAAACATTCTCGAAGGACAAATACATAATCTTCGACTTCGAGAATTTAAGAGTTGGGATTGCTGACCTTCAATGGTAGTTTGGGAAGAAATGCGATGGATGTATAAGCTCAGAGGTATGAACAGGGTAGCTCGTATTTACTTTGGATGTATCTCCTTATAAATATCCATGATCTTGATTATGGGAGACACGCTTTTCTCAATGCGTTTGACTCGTATTGAGGAGATAGATGAGTCTCATGTGACGCTCAGCGAGGGCATTACTCCTTAAAATAGTGATTAGGATGTCCTTCTTTCGTCTACATGAGTCCGGGAATACAATACGCCTTCTAAAACTGATACTCGACCCATAGTCTTACCTCTCAGTGCAGATAAATGATTACAAGCATTGATTTGGCGTTTGATAAATACCTTTCTACATTCTCTTGAATTAGGATAGCTCGACATTCAAGTGTTACCTGACGTAGATGATGTTGGAAAAACGTTCGGATCTCACCTCTAGTCATATTTTGTTACATGTAGGTGACACCTATACGCTGTTTTTTATGCTGGCTTCGGTGAACATCTTTGACTATACACCTCTATACACCTTCATATTTTCAAAATGTCTTATTAGTATTAAACATAAAGGTATTTAGCTCGTACTTATTTAAGTTAATTAATACTACTTATAACGATCGCGTTATAAAGTTAATAAACTACTTTTATTAATAACGCTTATTAATAATAATATAGGTCTATATATAAAATTTTTAGATATATACGCCTATATACTTATATAATAGTTTGTTATTTTCTTTTCATTTTTTTTCTGTCACATTTAGCCTTATTAGGCCTTAAAGCTATATAAACTCACATATTTAAGCATACCCTCCTCGTACGCGTCTCATACCTAATTCCTCCCTTTTATAAGCTTTAATCTTATATAATACTTATTATATAAAATATAAGACTTAAAGCTATTTACATATATTATACTTGACTTAATCTATTTATTTACTTATAATATTTTCATTTTCGAGTTTTTATTTATAAAATTAATAAAATATTATAAAGCTAAATAACTTAATTATAATACTATTTAAAAGTCTCTTTTTTATTAACGAGCGCTTAAAATATATTATACCTTTCTTTTTTTTATTACCGTAATAGCGATTTTTATTATATATTTAACTTTAAACTCGTATATTTAACTTAATTAAAACTAATATAACTATAAATTAATTTTTAT
>NPFG01000376.1:0-39125 GCA_002288965.1 Xylaria sp. MSU_SB201401
AATTTCTTTTTTTATTATATATTTAAAAATAAAGTTTTATATTTTTCTGATTTTTTAAAAATTTTTAAATAGATATATATATTGCTACTATTTTATATATAATTTTTTTAAACCTAGGTACCTCACCTTATATAGGAGGTAGGGTAAATAATTTTATTAAATATAAAAAATCTATATTATCTTTTATATAAAACTTTAAACTAGACTTTTATAGCTATTTTTGTTAATTTATTATAATTATTGCAAGATGGTGAGTTTTGGTGTAAAAGGTGGCCGACTAGGCCGGGTGGCCGGTTGGGTGGGCAGGGGCTCTAGTGTATGAATTGTAGTTTTTTTGAGCCCCGTTTTCACATGTCACATACACGTTTGTGTCGATTAGGTTCGCCATCCAACCGATACACCATCATTGGTATTTTGCTGAAACCCCCACCCGATAATACCTACTGCTGTCCCAACATAAGCAAGTTGCGCCTCGGGAAAATGCACCAAAAGAATCCCTGGAACAAAATTTATAATCCGGGTTGTCTCGTATGATACCTCGGCCTACTATGTACACAAGTACCTTACAGTTCTACATACGTTACGAGCTCGTGCATTGCTCTAGGGTCAAGACAATTGTTGCGATAACCCAACAGCTTGTCGCTATAACGAAGCGGCACCACTGCCAAATAGGAAACAGCCATTGTAGCGATGGTCTGATACAACCTTACAGAACAAATACGTGTAATTACGTAGGCAGACATGTTTGAGCACTCGACCTGATGGAACGTAGATAGGTTATCATCGGTGCCAGGTGGTTGGATAGACCTATAAGTAGGCACATAATAGGTAGGTATCTACCTAGGTAGGGTTGTACGGCGGAGGTTGCATACACAGTACGTGGTACCGAGTTATGTGGGTGATATCTGCAGAACATGCCGTGTTCCCTTGCAGGAGTGCCGATACCTACCTAGGTACTATACACAGTAGACGACCAGTCTGGTTAGATGCCTTACAACTAGTTGCAAGCGCCAACCGACCTACAAGTATATTAGGTAGCATGCATGGTGATGCACAGCTTCTAGTGGGCGTGCCGTGGCGCTCTATCCCCATGCCGTAGGGACATTAGCGAGGTAAATTGCGTAGCCACTAGCACGGGTATGGTAAAAGCATCTGTGCCCCTCCATCTCCTTTCGGCATGGTCCGATTCTCGCTGATGTCAGTATCATCAAGGGAAACGAGATTATAACAATCCAAGCTGCTCTCCATGTTCTCTTCCATGCCAGCTACCTACCTAGATACCTACCTACATAGCTCGAGCACTCGAGGACCGTTATACACTCTTCCGATGTTCCTGTCAGATCCCTTCGTCCAGAGACACATACCTTACCCAGACAATTGGATGAATACCCCAGATAGATCTAACCTAGCAGGTGAGCTAGCTTAACTGCTCGCTTTCTTTCTTATCACATTCATTCCTTAAGTGCCGTCTTCACTCCTCGCCTTCGCATGATCCAGTAGCCCGTCATCCTTGCAATCAGCGCTTCTTGAAGGTATCAAGAGCCGTCAATATCAATACAAATTTATAGGAGAGCGACTTTGAAGTTTGCTACCTCCTAATCCACTGCTATACGTGTCCCTCTTCTTTCCGACTCCATCGCCCCTTAGCATTGGGCCCAAGGTATAGATTCTCTGCAGCAGGCTATAAACAATAAGAAAGCACCTTCCCGGCTCCCCCCTCAGTGTCTAATTGCCTGTTCCCTGTCTCTCAAAGGCAGAGCTGAACCCAATCACCAGACTTCAACTAACTTCTCCTTATCAGCCGTCTTTGTATATATTCATCTCATCCCGTGTCCGGCAGTCTCGCTTCTGCCATTTTCACTCACTATACTCGGCTATAAAAGCCCTACATATACCTGCTGTAACCGGACTCGGAAAACATTCTTGACTTTGATAGTCGATTACCTTAGTCAATCAGTCAGAGAGGCATTCGGCCATCGACAGAGACGCGAGGCGCTATGGACTCAGCCACTACCACCAGCGTAGAGGCGTCCACGTCTGCCTTTCTCCGTCGACCTGAAGAAGCCAAAACTTCGCACACAACCACCAGAGCAGCACCCAGGCCAATCGAAACAGAACAGAAGCCACTCTTCCGGAAATATAGACATGTAGCTGCTGTACACTCCAAGGCGCGCCCTTCGACTCTAAGCCACGATACCCAGGCCTCCCCTAGTTTTGTCGGCTTTCGAAATCTAATGGTCATAGTGCTAGGTATGCCGACTCGTCCCGCTAGGGAATCATCTCACTCGGCTAATGTGTTGTAGTCGTCGGAAACTTGCGCCTTGTCATAGAGAATATGCAAAAGGTAGCAGGCCCCGCAGTCCAAAGCTATACTGAGAGTTTGTACTGATATGCTAGCAGTATGGCAACTTGATCTGTCTGACATGTCACGATTTCCGACAAAAAGACGTCTTACTTGGGCTTCTCCTATACGTCCTAGTTCCTTGCCATCTCTTCATCGCACACCTTCTCGAGTTGGTCGCTGCGAAGCAAGCGCGGATCTCGCGCGCCCAGTCCATCTCCAGGGGTGGGTCGACAAGTCCGACAAAAGAAGAGCAGACGAGGTTCCAGGCGATGTGGTCTAGCATCCGGTTAGCACATTTGTCTAATGCCAGTTTGGCATTGGTAGTCCATAGCTGGGTCGTCTATTTCCACATTCATCACCCGTTGATCGGCACTATTACCGAGCTTCACGTCATCATTGTCTACATGAAAGTCATGTCTTACGCTCTCACGAATAGGGACTTGCGGCACGCTTATCTGCATCCAGTCAAGGGTGAACTCGCTGCAGTGCCCGAAATATATACGTCTTGCCCTTACCCCGAGAACATCACCATGAGCAACCTAACCTACTTCTGGTGGGCGCCAACACTCATTTATCAGCCAGTTTACCCTCGAAGCGAGAAAATTCGTTGGGTGTTTGTGTTCAAACGTCTTGGGGAGACCGCTTGCTTGAGTGTTTTTATTTGGTTTTGCAGCGCTCAGTATGCTGCCCCGGTGCTTTGGAATTCTCTTGACAAGATGCACTCTCTAGATTTCGTGTCCATCGTAGAGAGGCTGCTGAAACTGTCAACTATCTCCCTAGTCATTTGGCTGGCAGGGTTCTTTGCCTTCTTCCAATCGGCTCTAAATGCGCTGGCGGAGATCATGCGATTCGGAGATCGCTCCTTCTACGACGAATGGTGGAACTCGGGCGGCTTGGGACAGTACTGGCGACTCTGGAACAAGCCAGTATACCAGTTCATGAAGCGACATCTCTTCTCGCCTCTGGTTGGCAGGGGTTACAGCATGAGTGCTGCTAGTCTAATTGTGTTTTTCGTGTCTGCTGTCTTGCATGAACTTCTCGTAGGCGTACCTACGAAAAATATTATTGGTTTGTCTATTCCACACCACAATTATGACTCATCTAATATGTTCTTATTAGGCGTGGCTTTCTTTGGTATGCTCATTCAGGTCCCGCTGATCTGGATTACGCGGCCGCTAGAGAAAATGCAAGGCCCCAACGGCAAGCTCATTGGTAATGTCATCTTCTGGGTCTCGTTCACAATTCTCGGGCAACCTTTCGCTGCTCTAGTTTACTTCTACGCATGGCAGGCAAAGTACGGTTCTGTCTCGAAGAGAATGGGTGGTCAAGAGCCTACAGTAATAGGATAGTGATGCCCGGGAACACATTGATCGATTCCGCACGGTTATAGCTACTTTCATGGATAATGTTTGGCTCCCACGAGTCTACGGCAGCTCCTAATGCAATATACCAAAACCTGTCTCTAAACTCTTCTTACTAAAATCATACATCATTCTGTGCTTGTAACAGGATAGTAACGGTAATGGGGACGATAAGTGTCGGCCACTGAGCAGCTAAGTCAGACGGGTTGGTAAAACAAGCAGACATTACGATGCTTTATAGAGTCTCGTCCTGATTCACGAACTTGATGTATGGATCGATTTCAGCCGTATATGTGCAGATCTAGGAATAAATCCTCCAGAGTAAAGGGTACTCATACACAAGTTCCAGATATTAACAAAGCAAAACCAAAATAACGCCCACTAATCAACATGACCCTTTCCGTTGAAGCTTTTTGTATATATATATATATACATATGAGTGCGTAATCAGAAGTCTACAAGTTTATCTCTCCTTCACCTACGACCTCTCGCAATACCCCCCAAATCAATCCCCAAGCTAACAACAAGCAACACGGCATTGAATAACGCCATCATATAAAACGGGGCACCCACAGCGAGCGCATCGAAGAGGTATCCCCCCAGCTTCGTAAGCAAGAGGATCGCGGCGCCGCCGCACCAAGAGTATATCCCTGCGATAGAGCCCTTAAGCTGGACACGCGAAACCTTCTCTTCGCGCCCTAACACGTCGTCTCCAGTTCTACTCGCACTACCCAGCAAAGCCTCCCTTTCCTGAGAACTTAGATCTGCGCTTACTACGCCGCCATCACCGGTCTCGTCGTCGTCACGATGAGGTATTATACCCGCAGAGGAAGAAGAAGAAGAAGACGAGCGAAGAACCACGTCCTCCCCTAAGACGCCGCGACCTAGGGACCCGAGACTGCAGACGATAGCGCCAATTTGGCTGATCCCCAGCAGCCCGACCACGAGGAACACGACAGCGGAGCCACCGCGCCCGTCGACGTCCTTGAATTCGGGGCTCGCGAGCCGTGGGAACGCCGTGTAACCCACGATGCCTAGGGACGTAGCCACGAGGACGCCCCAGTTGACGCCGCGGAAGCGCGCGCGTTGATGTACCCAAAGAGAGGGGCGCACAGCAGCGCGATGAGCTGCGCGACGCCACTGAGGGAGGCCGCGAGGACATAGGCGGCCCGACACTCGCGCTTGAGGTCGGGCGACGGATCGTTGGGGGAGCCCTGACAGAAGCCATGCGACATGAAGTACGTGTTGACGTACAGTGGTAGGAAAAGAGAGATTGCCACTGTACTAGCGCGCGCGACGAAGCCACCGAGGTAGCCCAGGGTGATGTGCGGGTCTGTGGCACCCAGACGAAGCGACGAGAGTAGGAGGAGGTGGTATGGCAGGGGTTTCGCGGTGAGGGATGGCTTGCTTCGGGGGGCGTAGCTCACGGAGTCGCATTGTGCCGCGCCATTATCGGGAACGGCGCGTGTTGTAGAGTCTCGGTGCTTGAGGCCGAGGAGCATTCGCCATCCCTTGCCTTCCTCGCCTTTCAGCCCGCGGAGTCCCAAGGCTACGAATATAGCCACAGCTAACGCTACCGCGCTCACGACATAGAAACTGTCCGTGATAGCCTGCGCCGGCGTGACGCCCTCTCTCTTGGAGAAGTATGCGGGCAGAGGCAGGAATAGAACGAGGGCGACGAGGGCGCCGCATCCTGTGAACAAGCCAACGAGTCCGGCGAGCGCGGACGGCTTCCTGCCCTTCGCATCCGCATTCGCGGAAGAGTAGAATGCCTGGCTAGCATTGCTTCCTCGCCGCGCAGCATTCAGCGCCGCGCTAGCGGGCGCGGAGCCATTGAATCGCTCGGGCGTAATCGTGGCGTTGCTCTCTAGGCTGGCGGCGATGCTTAGTCGAGGGGCATGCACCCTACCGGCGTCCGCACCGTCAACGTAAACCCCGGTTTCAGCGATACCGCCAACCACTGTATTTCCGCCCTCGTCGCCCGTCAACACGGGCAGTATAGCAGTAACCATCGTGGCCGCAGCCGTGGCGCCCGCGGCGAACAGGATGCGCGCGAGAATGAGGGCGGGGTAGACATTGCGGCACTGGACAAAGACGGCCAAGCTGACGGCGATAATAGCATATCCAATAACGGCGACCCAGCGCACGCCCAAGCGGTCGCTCAGCAGCCCCCAGAGTGGACACGCGACGAGCGCAACAAGCTCATCGGCGAAGCCCAGCGTACCCACGATGTCCCCAACCCCATTCTTCACACCCAGCAGGTCCGTGATAACGAAGCTGACGGCGCTGTTGAGGAACACGAGGAACGAGATGCTGAAGAGCGATATACCCAGCAAGTACGTCGCCGCCTGCAGGCTTGTCGTCGACGAGCTGAACGGGAGTAGGCGGAACGGAGAGCTCGGCGGCGACGCTCGAGAGGGCGTCATATTGACCACTTCGTTTTAATCCCACCCCACCTTCTTGTTTCCTATCTTCCACTTTTGTTCTTCCTTCCTTGTATGGCGCCTGGCGACATCCGTCGCTGTCGCTGTCGCCGTCGCTCGCTCCCCTCCTTCTTAATGAATGATCCCGGTCTACCCGGCTCGTTATATTAAATAACCAAATACGTAGCGAGGCTCACGCGAGCGTTCGATAGTGATTGCGCGGGGCAGGTGGTGTTGCTGAAAAGCAGTAGGCAACTTATTCGTATAAGCAAGACGGAAGACCGAGTAGGTTCGAGGGTACCTACCTAGGTAGATAGATAAGTACCTAGGTACTTAGGTTTCGCAGGTTGGCGGGCGACAGCGATCTCGGCGGAAGTGCTCTCGCATCTCCAAATTTTAAGCTTTAGTTAGCTGCAAGTCGCCCGACTAATTGTGACGTGAAGTGGATGAGGGACGCGTCTGTCCCTGCATTTGACGAGGTATTATTCTAGTACCCGTCATTGATGGATACATGGAAGAGTGCATGGGCCCTCGGGTGATAGACGTGGTTTCAAGCTGATCTTATAGTAGGTATCTCCTGTATGATGGTTAGCTCGTGATGGAGCTTCCCCACAGCCCGCCAACGTCTCACCTTCTCTTAGCCAACTGGCTAAACTTACAGTAGGTAGCCCAACAGCCGAACGAGGCAGGAGAATATCATCGACATCATCCTTGGATGGTCAAGTCCTGTTCTCAAGCATCCCTCCTGCACATGTCAGACGGACAAGACAAGTTACCTAGGTAGCTACTTACGCCGTGTATCTAATCAACTCTAACTTTACATTATCTGGAAAGAGAGGTATTGAGGTGACGACTGAGCTCACGGCAGCCATAATTACCACGGTCTTGCGAGTTCTATGTACAGATCTGTGGATATCCAGAGTTCCGTTGTCCTCACTACGTCTCCCTTACTGCGAAAGGGGCCCATTTCTCTTCTAGCCGCAGGAATGCCCTTTTTTGAAGAAATCATAGTCTACCTAACGCCGACAATGATGGAGAATCTAATTTTCTCCGGGTCCCAATCTCTACAGGATGCCAAGTGTAATGCCTGATGACTTTGCAAATACAACACAGATATACAACACAAGGAGCGTCGTCGCAAGCTCGAAGGGCAGAAAGATGAACGCGGCCGCCATCGCCATCACCCCATATCGGAACCGAGCGATAGTCTTCTCCAACTCCGCGCCACGAGCAAAGCCATGAGGGGTTCCTGGAGCCCGCCTATCGTATCCGCCCATATCTCCATCCTCGTCGTAACTATCGTGATCTTGGTCTTGATCCTGGTCTTGGCCCCGATTCTCACGTTCGTACTCGTAGTCGCCCGGTTCTGATTGTCAACCGAAATGGAAACCGCCGGGGAAGCCACCCTGAGCCCGTGCGCGGCCACCACCAAAGCCTCCGCCCGGGAAACCACCGCCTGGGAAGCCGCCGCCACCTCCACCGAAGGCGCCACCTCCGTTCATCATACTGAACAAGATTTCGGGGTCGATGCCACCAGCCATACCGCCGCCACCTCCGAACATCTCAGAAGGGTCGATTAGGTCCTCTCCGCTGTCATAACGGGCACGTTTCCTGGAACCAACGAGTTAGCGATAATTTCGTCAGAGGACAGGATATCATTTGCTTCATCACTTACTGAGGATCGCTCAAGGTTTCATAGGCTTCGCCGATATCCTTGAAGCGCTCAGCAGCCGATTCATCATCCCGGTTCTTGTCTGGGTGATGAATAATAGCCAACTTGCGGTATGCCTTCTTGATGGTGGCTTCATCTGCATCCTTTGCGACGCCGAGAATCTTGTAATAGTCCTTCCGTTGGCTCTTCTTCAACTCCAGCTCAGCCTTGCGAATTTCCTTTAGGATGGTACGGTCTTCGGGATCTAGCTCCTGGATCTTCTTCCACTCGTGTACAGCATCGTCCCATTTCTCAGCTTGTCCCAAGGCATTGGCCTTGGTCTTCCGAGCCTTGATATAAGATGGGTCTAAGGCTGTCGCACGTTCACAATCAGCAACAGCGGCGTCGTAATCCTTCAACTTCAGTCTACATAGCGCACGGTTTTGCAGCAACTTCGCGTTGATAGCGCGGTTTGTGGGATCAACATCCAAAGCAGCTGTGTACTTGTCAAAGGCCGCCTGCCAATGTCCAGCCTTGTAGTCAGCATTGCCATCCTCCTTCATGCGGTCTAATTTCTGCACAGTCCTCAGCCACTTGACAGCGTCCCTGAAATCAGGGTCGCCACTCAAAGCTTTTCGAAAGTGCTGAATGGCTTTATCATTGTCGCCCTGGGCATATAAGGCCCGCCCCCTGAGCACCAGAGCCTCTGGATCTTGGCTGTTTTGCCGTAATAGAGACATGGCCATGTTTTGTGCCTCGCCTAGAGAGTTGGCACCACCCATCTTTAGGTATGCATTGCCCCTCATCAGTTGCCACTTGCGAGGTCTGATAGCACCCGGTGCCAGCAATTTTTCAGCCTGGTCAATCGCATGCAAGACCATTGACCCACTGGTGCCGTTGTTGAGGGCATCTTGAGCAGCCTTCATATGGTGTTGCATCTCCTTCGCAGCAGCCGTGTCCTTTGAGGACGGAGGGGGATGAATACGACTGAAAGTTGTCAAGGCTTCATCGGGGCGTCCCAAATTGGTATAGATCCGAGCAAGCCGAAGCAGGAATTTGGGGTTCTGAGGATCTAGGTCAACAGCTCTCGAGCAGTCCTCCAAGGCAGCGTCATACTGCCCGTCTGACATGTAAGCCGCAGCACGATTGCTAAGATAAGTCGGTGAATTAGGCATCAGTTCGATGGCTAAAGACGTTAACCAGGTTAGTGGATGGCCGTGAAAATTTGGAAAGACCAGAACGCACCTTGAGAATATTCTTTGATGGCCTTTTTGTATTGTCGTTCCTTGAACGACTTATTGCCCAGGGATTTGTAGTTCTCAGCCTGTTCGGCATCGCTAGGGACTGGACTCGAAGGGTTTGACCTGTGGGGAGGAGGGGCTGGGCCTTCACCGTTGCTCTCGGGCTTCGTTCCATTCGTGGGAGAATTAATGGGCACAGTAAAGGACTTGGTTGGCTGCTGAGGGGGCGGCGGCGAAGAAGGAGGTTGCGCCGAATTTTCCTTATCGACATCCATCTTGTCGAAGGAGTTCCGATCGCTCATGGCGGCAAGAGCCGACAAGCGTTTGATCTCGTCCGGGTGCAGGTTCAGGGGATGGGTGTTGGGGTCGTATTTGGGGTCGTATTTAGCGCGGCGAGAGTCGGAAGAATGCCTCCCAAAGGAGCGTGAGGATTTCGACTTTGATGGCTCGCGCTGGGGGTGAGCAGGCGATGCGGGGCGCGCAGATTTCTTGGTGGGCGACTTGGAGGAGCCGGAGGGCTTGACGGGCGAACTAGGGTCCGACCGAGGAGACGCAGCGTGTGGGCGCGACTGCGACAGCGACGGCGACGAATTGGCCGGATGGTGGGCGTATTGGGGAGAGAGAGGAGGGTCAGTATCGTCGCCAGAAGGCTGCTTCTTGGTAGATTTCTTCGAGTTGAAGAGGCCCTTCATTGGGAATGCAGTACCTACGTCCTGAGGAAACCCTAAAAAGAACCTTAAAGGGCCCTATATAGCGCAGGCCGGGAGTGAAAAGATAAGGGTATGGGTAAGCCAGCCAACTAAACGTGCTAAAAAGAGACCCGAGTTATAGCGGTGTCCACACCCCCAATATAGGCTGTGTGATACCTGGCAGGACGCCTAGGATGCCTGGCTGGCCTGCAATACCTGGTATAGGCAGGCCGAGGGATTACCTAAGACGTAGGGATGCACCGCCCACCAGGTCGCCCCCAAACTCAAGGCCTGAGTTTTTTACGGTCGATATTGTCGCCGACACTGTTTGCTGAGGCGCAAAGGACCGTTATCTGCTAAAGATCCCAAGCAACCTGTCGTGCGTCGGAATCGTTATGAATAGCTAGAATGTTTTGGAAGCGTCGAATACTCGTCCTGGCCAGCCCTCGAGGCGTGCGCTTCATGCAGGTCGCAGATCGCAGCAGCAGCGAAGGGCAAAAGCAAATGAGTAAAGAGGTTAAAGGAATTTAAAGGAGAAAAATAGGCGGCGTGTGGGATCACAAAACTCGTTGATCTTAGGCCTGTATGTTTTTTTTTTTTCCTTCCCTTCCAGCTGGCCGCCAGGTACTTTTGACAGGAAACCTTTGGAGTAGTGTCGAAAATACGTCTTTCTTTCCTTGGTTGGGTTTCGCCGTATCACGAACGAACAGCCTCGTCACAGAAATGTCTTGCCCTATGGTAAGTAGCAGAAGCAAGCAAGCCAATTTGGTATAATCAAGTCCAACAAGTGGTAGATTACTGGAGTAGAGTCCGATCGGAGGGCGAGAGGTCGGAAGCTGGTAACTTTGCGCTGGGTTTGCAGAGAGGATCTCATGGGTAAAGAAGCGGGGGGGGACGAGTATGTACAGTACAAGAGTGGATGGAATCTTAAAGCTTGGTCCTTGGATACGGCAAAGTGGAGAGCAGCTCTTTCGAGGACTCGACAACACCTTGGTTCAAAAAGTCCGGGCCAGAGGGAAAGGAGGGAGTAGGGAGAAAGAGTATGTAGGTTGAAAAGCGATTTATCAGCCCCTAGACAGACGATAGAACATAAAAGTAACAGATGGCACAACCTCTATGTACAGCTTACAGCACAGCGCAGCATAGGACGGGGTCACAGAGCATGGTGGCATAGTATGGAATAGGCATAATGTGTTGTACTACTATCCGGATAGAGCATAGACTGGCATACACCGCACAGTAGACCGTAGAACGCACAGTCAACTTACACAAAAGTAGAATATGACAGGTAGAAGGCACAGCGGCAACAAGAGCATTAGCGGAACATTCGTGGATAAAAATCACCAGGGCTGGGGAAACAGGCGAGAGGTAGGTAGCGTCCCTAACCTAGCAGTGTTGTGATGGGAGAGCGACTGGGAAATAATTTGTGTCAAATTTTGGAGAACCCGTCAATCCGCAGGGTCCGTAGCGTCGTGTAGGCGCGGACGACGAGAGACAGAGAGAGGCGACTTGGAACCCCCTCGAAGTCTCGGGTACTTGGACGATGAGGGCGGGATGGCTGGGAAGCGTAGGTCGAGGCTACGCGCACAGAGCCCCTGTCACGATCTCCACAGCGAATGACGACGGTCCCATATCTAGAGTTTGGATAGTTTTGATAGCCCTCAATAGCCAATCGAAAGAGAATCACCCTGCTTGTTTACACGGCTGTGCGTTTGTATTCGCCAACGGTCGTTGTTGATGTCCAAGGTCGTTTCCACTGCAACGTCGCCTGCATCGGACACAATCACGAGGGGGCCCCTCCAGCCCGGCCGCCCTCGACATAAAAAATAAAAATAAAAATCGAGAGGCTGAACGCTGCGCAGACTGAAGCCGTTGCTACTTCTCTCCCTCCCGCCAAAGGAATGGTCAATATCTGTCTGTCCACCCACTGTCCACCCACTGTAGATAAGTACATAATATAGAGCCGTGAAATTGGCGGCGGCCCAACTTCCATATGACTACGACAGTATCAGCATAGTGTCACATAAACGGTTGAACAATCCTTGCCATCCGAGATGAGCAGCTTTGGACTGTGCAGACGGATGGGCTCGATAGGCAAGGACAGGGGTTTCCCTTTGGTGCGTTCCGACAGCGGCAACCCTCAACCGCTGTCACCGATGGGCCACTGGATTCCATGACAACCCTTGTCTTCACACTTTCCCCTCGGCCTTGTCCAGCCACATCTGCACAAAAAAAGTACGACAAGGTACAAGTAGATTCTCGAACCTTCTGTGGATTCGTGGGGAAACGGGAAGGAAACGAAATGACGATGGCGCTGCGGGAAGCGCAATTATCTAGTCAACGTCAATTAGTGTAGCTTGCCGTACTTGTTGCACCCAGATGGTGAGGATACTTTGTCGTAGATCTCACAACGGCCAGATTGAATAAGCCTAAACCTAAACCCTATTTATTTATTTTTTTGATGGTAAACCTACGGAGTACCTAGCAGTAGTAGGTTGGAGGATTGATCGATAACGGGCTTGACAGACACCCAGGCTCGACAACGTCATAGTAATTGATAGTAACATTCAAGCTTGGATCATGAGCATCCAGTACAACCAACAAAAGGATTCCAATGGTTATGGAGATACTGTATCAAGAATATTACTACTTCTACTAGGTACTTTCATGTTAGTTGTGCGACGACTGCATTGTCGTAAAGTATTTCGAGTATCTTCATCCATAGTTTTGTGTTTTTCGTCCAATTCAAGAAAAAAAAAAAAGAAGCATCATCCCCTCTGCTACACCGGCGGCGGATAATTTTACATTTGTTTACATCCATAGTCGCAAACACACAACAACTTTGAAGAGAGCAACGATTCGCATACCTGCGCAAAGTAAGTCGAGTTGCATTCACTACACACCTAACAATAGCATAACAACGGTCTTTCTTTCAACAGCAATACACCATGTCATTTGCGGCCGCCGGTCAAGAATCCTGCAACCCTAGAGATGCATTGATATCCCCATGCTCCCGTCTACCCCACGTACCTGCGTGGATAGGTAGATACCTAGGTGAGCTTGTTGTGTGTACATCCTGTTAAGCTGCCGCTTCTCGTGAAATCACAGAAAGACGGTGTACGCGGTGTAACCATGGTCACTGCATGTTGTATAACCCCACGGAACCGTAGCTCGATCATCAGAATCTCTTGAGCACTTCGTGAGCCCATAACAGTAACGTACAATGCCATGTTAAAATAACAAGTGACAAAATAAAAACACACAGACACGCAACGCCCAAGTACCTTTAACACCTTTGCGCACCATCAAATACGGCATGCCCAGTTTCCCTCCAACCCAAGTTGTATGTATACCTGCCAACCGTACCCATCTATCCACCTACACCACAACCCTTTCATTCCTCCGAGTTCTCATTCGAATTAGCCTCGGACGACCCGTTGCTGCTCCCCATGACCGAATTCACAAACTCCTGATACCGGAAGACCTCTCCTCGCCGCTGGCCGCCCACGCTGCTCTTGCTGAACGCCCTGCGCCCGCTGAACCCGGCGATGATCTTGTCGACCTCGGCCGGCGTCGGTGCGTGCTCGCCCGGCTCGGGGACGGTCCGCAACAACGCGGCGCGCAACTCGGCGACATCGACCTGGCCGCTGTCGTCGTCGTCGACTCCGAGAACGCGGACAGCAGCTCCGATGCCGGCGACAGCGCAACGAGCGCTATGGCGATGGAATTGAGGAACGCCGCAAGTGAGAGGGTCTGCGGGCCACCTGGCGGGAAGAATTGGGATATGTCGGATGGGTTCGCTGGGAGGCCTGTGGACCCGCGAGCGCATGTTAGTTGGTGTGTCTCCTTCCGTGAGCGCACCTCTTTCCATCACTCCTCAAGGTTGCAGGGAATAAGCAGGTAAATAAATAGGTAGGTAGGCGGATATAGAATCAACGTGTAACGCACCCAGCTGTGTCAACATATCCACTACATCCTCCCTGTTCACCACGCCATCGCTATCCCTATCCATGATCTGGAACCCGTCGCGGAGCACGCGCACCTGCGCCGGCTGGAGCTGAGACAACGCATTACCATGTCCGATGGACTGGTGCGCCGTCGCGGGAGTCGTCCGCGGCGGCGGTATATTCGCAGACGCCGTTAAAGGCTTCTGTGACGACGCCGCCATAGCACTATTGTTATTGCTGTCTGAAGGAACGAATAACCTGCGCGGCGTCCGCTGGCTTTCAACGCTGCTGCTCTCCAGCCCTGGCGTCGGTGACGAGGCGCTCACGAATCTCGAGGGTGAGAAATAGCTGGCGGCGTTATTCTTGGAGGGCGATGGCGTGGGCGTGATCTGTCGGCTCGAGGACGGCGAAGACGGCGACTCAGGTCTGCGGAAGGGAGAGCTGCGTGGTGAACCGTAGCCCAAAGGGGATGGCTTGTATCCAGCTGGCATGGCCTGGGAGATTGAAAAGTCGGTGTTAGAATTCCTTCTGACTATCCGCCTCCTTGCCTGAGTAGTCTCCCTATGTAGTCTAGTAATGTGGAAGTGGACTGAAACAGTGGACTTTTCATTACAGAATTACGCACCATTGTCGCGACTGGTCGCAATACCTATCTGTCCCAGTAAGGTTTAGGCGCAATAGTGTAGATCCGAATGTAAGTAAACAAGCGAAGAAGGCGGTGACGGGATTTTATGATGGTCAACGCGGCTGGACAGACTCAAGATGTCGCCAGCTTAAAGAGAATACCAGAGACAAGATGTTTCGATAACAGCAAAGAGTTGCTCGCGGTTGAATCCAATCAATGATATTGTCATGTCGCACTCATGCGCGCTGATGATGCACTGTGAACCTGACTACTGAGTATGGGTGCTACATGCTGCTGCGCTGGGATGGCATCCCCACAGCAACCGTATCCAAGGGTGCTTTGGTTACCCCACTTGGAGGTAACAAAGTACATACATACCTCTTTACCGTAGGTACATACAGTAACTCTTCAAGTTTTGCAAGTACGTCATCACTAAGAAAGCCTTCGGTATCATTTTCATTGGCTTGCCAGAAGTACCTAGTATGCACCGAGAGACAATTGGTGCTCTGAAGTAAAACTTATAGCCTTCTATTAGCAAGATAGTCACTCGACTTTCTCAAAAGGCACAACCACTCGGTATTGGTACATGACCGGACAGCTACGCTCACGCTATCGTACGGTAGGTACTTAGTGCTGAGTGGTAACCGAGGTGCCAATGACCCCGAATCATATATCATGAAAGACAAGCAGTTTCCGTAGCAAAGCAATGCAAGCAGGCCGCGGCGAGTCGTCAGAAATATGTACTGAATTGTTCCTATCATACCAGTCGTGGATACTACTATGTGTCAATATCTCAATCTGATATCTCTATGAAAGCACAGATAATAGAGAAGTGATCGCTGCATATAACACAACGTCCCGTGAAGCATCCCTTGTTTTTGTTTGGAAAAGAAAAATGCCCGGAAAAAAAAAGGAAAAAAAAAAGACATCCGCTTCGAGGTATCAAATCTCAAGACCTCGCTATAAACATCCATGTGCGCAAGGCAATCATAATCACATCATCCCTTCTCATCCTCTTCCCATGCAGGCCCTTTGAGACAAAAGATTTAATGCAAACACATGCCAAACCAAGACGAATGAATGCGGTACTTATCCCACATGTACTCGCCAACATGTTCTTCTAGCAAGAAAGTAAACTATTATTTTACACAGGGAGGGCCGGGTACGCCGGCTGGGATGGTGGCCGAGCAGGTGAATCGACTTCCATTGACGAATTGGATCCAGGGCTGCCAGCGTCAAAGTCCTTACGACGAAGGCGATCATTAACGTACTCTCGGAGGAACTCGATGGTGCGGACGTTCTCCAGCCAAATCTCATAGTTCTGCTCCTCACGCTCACGAGCCTCCAAGCTACGCTCGGACTCAGCAGAGGGCGAGCTGACTGCAGAAATTGCCGACTCGGGGCCCTTGGGAGTGCGTGAGCCTTCACGGTCGATGCTCGGCCGTGGACCGGCATTGGCGTGCTGTAGCATACTTCCTGAATAGCGACGGCGAGGGTCCGCTTCAAAGCTGGGTCCCAGCGTAGATGTAGCGGACTGACCGGGATAACCTGAGGTCACGGCTGGAAGTGTTGGGTACAGTGCAGATGCTGTGGAGCTGTGCCGCGATGATGGAGAAAACCCAGCCGAGGACGCGGCGGGTGAGTGACCAGATGTATATGACACGGAACTGGAAGGCGGTGTGGCTGCCGGAGTGCCCGTAGAGTGTGTTGAAGAAACGGCTGTCAAGGGTGAGGCAACATGAGCTCCCGAGTAAGGGTGGGCGCCCATGCCAGACTGGCTTTGGGCCGAGTGCGGTGGTGAGTGGCTGTGCCGCATGTTAATGGGGATGTAAGGGGGCTGAGCACTCTCGTAGATTGTGCTCTGCATCTGCTCCAGCATCTGATCCATGCGAACCAGCTCATTCTTGGTGCGTAATTCCGGCATGGGCGGCAGAGCATAGTGCTGATAGGGTGCGTGGCCACCATGACCATCGACCGACACAACAGCAGGGGCGGGGAGGTATTCTGCACCAAGGGAATGAGCATGGATAGGTAGCGCACCATGAAGAGGAACAAGCCTCTGGCTAACTTGGTGGTAAGAGGTTGGGTCGAGTTGGCGGCGCTTGGTATCACTGAAGAATTCGTGCATGGCTTCGTATGATCGCTTGCCACGGGCATCATAGCCGGCAGCAGCCTGGTACCCCATGTGTCCACCACGCCCATCTACAGGCTGGTAGTACATGGGAGCTCCGCCAAATGAGGGAGGGGCATGATGATGCCCGTAGTAGCTACTAGTATGACTGGCGGGATGAGGCGGCTGACCAAAGGCGGCCGAGTTAGTACGCATCTGGCCATTGTGATCATAGTAGCTAGAAGGTGCTAGGAGGCGGAATTAGCCTCGTTTGTAAGGAAAACTACCGGATTCGCACCGAGTCCTATCTTACCTTTGCCTGCTGCTCGGTATGTGCCATTCATGCCGCCGTGTTGATCCGGGGATCGGACCAGGACAGAGTCGTCGGCATGCGTCTATACCATCAGGTTAGTAAGCACCTTAAGTAGTTTCGCAGACAACATAAACCAATCAAGCAGAGCTGTGATGCGCTTCTGACTATGAAATCACCCAGAGTTTGCCAGGGAAATAAATCTTTTTACGCCAAAGCATCCAGCCGCATTATACGGCGCCACTCTACAATATGGTCGCTGCCCAAAAGATGAAAAGCGCAAGAACATTGGTGAGAGAGACAGGTGCATACCTTGACATGCTTCTTCAAATCCTGAGGACGCTTGAAAGACTTGCCGCAAAAGTCACATTTGTGGGGCTTCAGGGGGACATGAACTCTGATGTGCGAGGTGATGTGATCACGCTTAACGGTCGTGATGCGACATTGCGCCCATTGACACTGTAAGTTTAGGTTGTTGGTACTCTTCCGTCCAACGTGCTTTTCGCAAATGTGTTCCTGGTCCGGGGCGTCAGCGAACAGTACATATATACATGACGTTACAACTAGCTCAATAGCACAAGAGTCTCATTCGAGAGTTGTATGTGTTGACGAAGCACCTACATATAAACTTTCAGCTGATGTGAATTTCTCACTACAGTTGGACCATTTGCAGGTGAGGGAATCATCCTGAGCGGGAGCACTGGCTTGCGACGTTGCGGCGGTCGAGGTCGAGGAAGCCGGTGTGGTCCCGTCGTTGGAGGTGGAGCTCTCGCCACCAGACGGAACGGGGTTACTCTCAGGAGCTGCAGACATGGCGGCCGATCTTCAGCAGCTTTTTTTTTTTTCCTGAATTGCTTGGGGGCCGAGACGAGTGCCAAGAGACGGAGACCGGTGTCACGTCACGTGGACCGGTTGTGGCAGGATAGTTGGATGCGTCGGACGAAGAGTTTCCCCGGGCTCCCTTTGCCAAGAAGTTTATACACGGTTCTGCCGGGGTTAAGATACCAAGACCTTTGGCGCCCAGAAAGAACCCAAGTTGGATAGGACGGATGCGGTGAGCTAATCCAAAACAGGATATAGAGCAATGACAGGTCCGTATCGACGAAGAAGAATCCGTGAGTTTGAGACGTAGATGCACGCCACGAAAAGAAACACAGCTCGATTGAGGGGAATGAGCAGAGACAAACGAGCTACTAAAGCAAAAAGGAAAAAAAACAAACAGTTCGAGGACTCTGGCTCCTGGCGGGCGAACACGGTCGGTTTATGTAAATCAGGTGCTGTCGCAGCTCCTGATTATGGTGATTAGAGCTTGGCGGTGGGTAGGCGGAAACTCTTGGCAATGGGGCTATTGCCGTCGGGGTGTAGCAGCTGCGCGTCTCTGATTGGCCGCTATCCAGCGAGGTCAAGGGAGCACCAGCTAAGGTGCCCTCATCGAGTACCGCCGGCCGCGGGGTACCTCGAGCCTGGTGCCAATTCAGCCAAGAGCCAAGTCTCTCCTCCTCCTCAGCGACAAGTGTGCCAAGAGACGCCAAGATTGTACCAAGGCTTGACTGGTTCTTGGTATTGCTTGGCAAAGCCTTGGCGTCTGTCGATTGTCTCGATGCTGACACTCCAAGTCCTCTGTAGGTACGCGCCTACCAAGGTGCTTAACCTTAGGTTACCTAGTTCTCTGCCTGCCCATACTGCTCACAACCGACCTGCTCACGGATGATGCCAATGGCATTGCGTGTGACAGCCGAATTTGCCTAGTGCTTCGCAGCACCGTAGGTATCGTGACCCAACTGACTCTCCCTTCCCCTGCTTGCCTGCCCAGCCCGCCCAGCCATGGCTTGGTAGACTCTCCTTCTGCCCAGGCGTCTTTGTCCAGGCCCGACGCCCAGACCTTGGCAAATCGACGAGATCCTTGGCTACTTGGCCCTCTTGGCACCCCGGGCCCGCCTGTGCCGAGACTCTCGAGTAACTCTCGACTGCGCCCACCTTGGCATTCCTCTTGGCTGTCTTGGCCCTCTTGGCATCTTGTGTTGTGTCGACTACAGTGGGCATGGACATTGAGCCGTCAATGCGACTTCGTCTAGTGTGGGCACATTTTATGGGGTTACAGTTGATGAGGTTGATACCATGATTATCTACGGAGTATGTAATTAGGTTATACCAAGTCCAGTCCACACCAGTCTCTGGTACAGCTGAGCACGTGTATACGGGCTGTAGTAAGCTTGTGATGACGATCGTACCAGTACTGTCGGTTTTTGTCTTGTCTTTTTATATATTTTGCATTGCAGTTCTCACTGCGACGACACCTTTGATTCGAGTGATCAAGCCAATCAGATACTTACACCGTCACAACTGAAGCCGAACATCTTGTCTATCGGTATTGTGTATGTATGAGCGTGTAAATTTTAGTGTCTGTGTACTATTATTACGCATCGCAGCGGTACGGTTGGGAATCTATAACCACCGTTACCCAGTTCATCTTGCTTTAGCTCTCCTGAGTTGAATCCAGGTTTACTAAGCATCATTTTTATCATCATGAGCATCGCCTGCCTGTCCTCTGCGCGCCGCATTCTCAGATGGCGCTTGTTCCCTAATAGGCCATAAACTATTTCAGGGGCGAGGGAATCTCTTGGTATGCGTGCTGCACGCTCAGCCATATGGCATCAAAGTCTTGACTTTCTTGGAATTCTTGGAATTCTCGGGTCTTATCGTAACTACTAGTCATCCAAAACTCCGCCATGGGCCAAGCCTTGGTATTCCTCTCCGCCCGCCAAGCTCCTCCAAGCTCTTGGCCTTGAGACCTCTTGACAATTCGATACCACGGCAGTAATGGTGATTCATCCGGCTATGGATATTTCCCTAGGTTGCGTGTTGTTACCGGATGATGGAGCCGCTTTCTTTACAGTATGGTCCACGCAGAGCAAATTAACCAAGAGCCGTAACGCGGCTGGTATGCGTGCGATTACACCATGTATTGCCGCGAATAGTAATCGCCGCGTGTCTAGGGGTAGTACGCTCCAGTTTCGCCAAGACGACACAGTAGTACCCCTAAATGAATATCTTTGGGGCTCGGCTACCGGGAGACCCCCAAGACGGCCAGTCATTGCGGATGTCCGTCCTTTTCTTGTGATACCGTATACGCATACGGCCATCTGACATCGAGGAGTGGTAACTTCAGTAATACAAAGGCCACCCTTTGAGTTTGTATGCAACACTATTTGCACATGTCAGTGCACTCGTATCCCGGTTCCTTGAGTCATGAGGCCACCCCATTGCGGATCTGACGTATTCATGAAGAATCGACTCACATGCGTCCAAAAACGCCCAAGATTTACTAGGCCATCGTTTTGAACAGTTTCTGGTATATTGCGCCCTGTTTTACTATTGCGACTGTGAGCGCGCTAGACCATTTCCCCTCCGTGTTGTTGTTCAAAACCCGTTAATAATACCAAACGGAATGATAAAGAGGCTGGGGGACACTGACGTATATGCTTTCATGTCGCCACATCCTACGAGGCAAGCATGTAGGAGTTGCTACATTCAACAGCAACAATTCAAGTAGACTGCGCACTTTGTAGATGGGGCTGTGCGGCCCTACACCAAGAGAAAATCGTCCTTAAGGTCACCCTCTCGGAGTATGGTATATTACTATATGTATAGAACTTGCAAGAAGTCCCATCCTTCACTGTGCGCTTCATATGGATGTATACCTGCCATTCTCGAAATTTAGGCGATTTCCAACTATAACGCCTTCTAGCAGGACCTCCCCTTTATCTTGTGTGATACTGCTGATACGATACTAAGCAGAATTTCAGCTATTCATGAATGACATACTATCCCTAGTCAGCATGTAATACTTGCAGGGACCGTAGAGATTTGCAGCAACTGTCCAAAAGGGAGGCCTCGGGGGGAAAGGTCAGGCCCAGTCTCAGGTGGCAAGACAGGTCGACCATCATATGACCAGCTGTCTGTCTGTTCACGAAAAGATCTCACTTCAGTCAGCCGTAACGCGCGTAGCCAGTATATCATCTTCAGGGGTAATTAGATGGCCAGCAAATCAGTTTCTCGCTAATCTGTGCTCGGACTTCATATTTCAGAGGACCCTAACAGAAGGGGTCGAAAACATCCTCTATATCCGTGAGGGTGCACAATTGTATTACTACTTCCGACGTAAACTGAGTTACGATTGCTGGCCTCTGCATATAGACCAAATAGGAATTATGAAGGGCTTGTATCGGTTTCTGCAGTTCTCTCTAGGCTACTGACGACGATTCGAACCGAAAAACCATATACCGTGGGCTAATCTATGCTTAATCTAGTGCTCGACTAAGTGGGCTTTCGCGGACAACTCTGCCTACCAACACATCTGTACAGGAAACCCTTACTCTTGGCTTCATTTAAGGTCAAGCAGTATCCAGCACTACTATATATGAGCAACGATAGAGTCTATTGAGAGAAATAGCATATCCTCGATTCATTTGTCCTATTGAGCGTGATCAACATGGGGGAAAAGGTATCAGCGCTGTTCATTTCCCCCCCCCCAGACAGCGCAATTATTTCTTAGGTGTGATTGTATTCTGAAATTCAAAGGATAGCGTAGGTAGTCTACACCAATTATCTATCGAGGCGTGAATGTAGGGCTTAATTGCGCATTCTAAGATAGCTCACAAAGGATTAGTTGACATTCGCGATGTCTAAATTCACAACTTGGTTTATACTTGTGGACGTGAAGATGCTATAGCCAGCAAGAAAAGTTTGACTTCGCGCGGGTGCCGTATTACAGAATCGGGTACCCTTTAGCCAAAGATATAGTAGACATTTACTACCAATATCTACTATGCAGATTCAAGTAATTACAGGAAGCTTGGTTATTTAGAGCCGTAGTATTATCATAGAAGTACTCTTGGATGCACCATACACTCCGTACTCGTCCCTCCGATCTCCGTTTGAAGTTAATGCCGCTTAGTCAGGCCACGTTATCGTTAGATTGCGACGATGCGCTCGCGTTATTGTGACGACATTGAAAAGAAGAAGCCACCCCAAGAAAAAATAGAGCATAACAGAACCCGTTCTGGGGCTGCTGCTAGTGGAAGGATGTGCATGGTAGCAATACAGCTGGCCGTCTCGCTTCGTTGCATGGTTAAGATTGTATTTTTCGATGTTAGAATCTGTAAGAGGGTTTCCCCTGTTTCCTCAAGATCCCCTATCTGAGCTAGGGATTGCTTTGCTTGAAGTTGACTGGAAGCGGTTGTTCTATTTTTGAAGGAACCAATCCATCATAGCCAGGTGAGCGACCATCTATTCGAAATCTCCGTGCACCGACTATGCTACTTCAAGGTCCTAACAAACCGCGAGATCGTTGGACCGTCAGGCTACTTGTTTAGAAACAGCCGCCATATATATGCACATTTTTTGAAAAAAATTATTAGTTAAGCTCCTTTCTCAAAGAAAGAGTGGTAGTGGCTAGTGGCTCTGTCCCTACTTTGTCGTTATATGAGTGAGCCAATCTGATTAGCTCAGATTCTTTAGCAACGACAATGCTTTTATGTCGAGCCGCCCACTGAGTGACACTAAATACCAGGGTGAACACTACTCCTAAAAGACTACACATGTGGCCCAACTTAGAGAAAATGTGCGTTCGGAATGTTGCTCGACCAGCTGAATCCGGGTTTCCAGCAGGTTGTGTTACGTTATTAAGTTCCTAGATCATTTCTCGTGACCTAGAGCTGCTCAGTGCTTGTGAATTTTGAAATTGAGCGATCCTGGATAACGGGACAGAGCGTCCCGGTGAGGAAATGGGGACGTGTCCCAGTGGGTTGGGCAGCCATCGCCGTCACCACCCGCCCCTAATTCTTCGAGGAAAGCACCGAGTACTGGCTGGCTAAGTCAAACGGCAGCAATTAGGTTCTTGATATCAGAGCCAAGTTATTATTTAGATGCGGCTCTTTGCGACATTACGTTTTTTCAGGTCTTATAGCCAGGACGTATTAGTTTTCTCAGTATCGAAGACATTTAGGAAGGCAGAAAGACTCGCAACATTTAAACGTACCACCGCGCAAATCCGGCAGACACCGTCGGCCCGAGCGTGCATTTTTGCATGATATTACGTGGATGCATGGACTCTTCAAAGTTTACCGGCGCCAATCACGATTCACCATTGCTACCTACCCTCAGTGCTCTGTGCCTACCTACCTGCTTGAGGCTTTCCCGGGGGGTGATACTGCGTAGAGGAACGTAGGTGGTGTGAATGATTAAGCAAGCGTTATCATTGGTATAGGTGACTTGCCACTTGTCCGTCTTGAACAAACACTTCTTTGCGATAGAATATACGCATTTGGGTTCTGGTGCATGTCTGCAAGCTCGGCTCACGGGACATCGGCTTCAGGTAATTTGACTACGTGCATAGCTGGTAGGCATCATGCATCCCCTTCCTCAATCGAATACCTCTTCAAACGCTAAACTTACATCATCCTTGCCTGACCTTTGTCCGATTCACAGTTGGCCGACAGGAAGACCATGCAATGCTCGGATCTGATGCTCGGGAGACTGACGGAGCACTCATTGCGTGGAAACTCTTTTCGACATATGTAGACTCTCTATCGGTAATCTCATTGTGCGTACTAGGCTGCCAAGAGGTAAGCTACACGTCGTATATATCTTGGTCGTGACAGATGGTGCCTCAGTCTCAGCCAGCAGGTGCTAAAAATACAGTACGAATGCCGCTTCGTTTTGCCTTATGTAGTCTGCGCCCTGGAGGAGCGAACCACATAATTCGATCACATATAACCTATATAATGCACCGGGCAACTACGGACAGCATCACCTCCCCGAAAAACTGACGAAAAAGGTGCCTCTGGTCCTTATTTAGCTTCTCTAGTGACGCTTGGTCAATATTGTTACTACGCGCCGGAGCAGTGCCTTAATTTTATCGCACGGTTTGACTGCGAAGCACACAGAAAATATTTCAAGCTCAAGCAACGTACACTTTGGGCAATACTTTAAGTAGATGCTGGCTTATCATTGATTACCTTGGTAGAAGGGTAATAGGACTCTATAATTAATTAGTGTAATTGCTTAGATGAGTACGTAAGATCTTGTGTATGACGGAATCTTCTGCTATCAAGTTTCCTAATCAAGTGATTTCGAAGTGAGATCTATATTTATAAGCCGTAAATTTTAGAGATCTTCTCATGTTTGATGTGGAAAAACACTGGAGAAAGAAAAGACTGTGACTAAAGAGAAACGAGATAGAGAAGAATAAAGTGATAATAAGGAAAAAGAGGTAGGAGAGATTACGAGAAGGGGGAAAAGCAAGGAAAAAAAAACAATGAAACACCAAAACAAGAAACACCAAAACAAGAAACACCAAAACAAGAAACACCAAAACAAGAAACACCAAAACAAGAAACACCAAAACAAGAAACACCAAAACAAGAAACACCAGTGAAACTGAAACCTCTGCCCCCTTATCTAGCTCCGCGCCCAACCGCCTCCCCTCTCCCCCTCCTGGTGGTTTTTCCAACCCAAGCGGTCTAATTTTTTTTTCTATCAGGAATACCATGCAAAACCATTCAATAACGCTTTCAGGGAGATGGCTACGCTCAAACTCGTCGCCTTTGATTACTCGGCCAGAATGGATCCCAATCCGCCCTGAGACCCTCTTCATCTTCGAAGTACGCGAGGTCATCATATCCATCTAAAACTGACAACACATCGCCACATGAATCCGCATCATCATAATAATAATAATCATCTTCTTCTTCCACTTGTTCTGCTCCATTTCCTCGTTCTTCATCTGAATAATCTATCCTTTCTCCATTTTCTTCATCGTTCGTTTCTTCATCCGAAACTGAGTCGGCGTTTTGTCCCGCTTCTCCTTGACGGGTTAGAGGCATACTTTTGTCGCTAGTGGTTCTCAAGCTCAGTGCTGCCGTATTCCGGACCAGTACGTCGCAAGAGGCAGGCGGGGTAGTACCAAACAGTGCTCCATGCGCTTCCGTGTCGTTGCCGGGACGACCCTCGATCCTTTCGTATTCGACGAGCGTGCGGTTTCTGCGGCGGCGAAAGGTCTCCGTATTTCGTGCTGCCCGGAGCGGATCGTTGTCTCGCCGCCCCCGAATACGACGTCTGTTGAGCTTGGGGTGAGATCGCGCGGTAGTTGCATTGGGACGCCCCGGAGTTGCTTGCTGCGGGGAGCTTGGGAGTTCTGTAGCAAGGCCTTCGACTGGTTGTGATAGCGTCTGCCAATTACTCCCATAGGGCCCTTGGCTGAGCTCGATGAGAGGTACGGGAGACGAATTTATTGCCTCCGTGGGCGATGACGGCGGCGGTGGATAGAGGTGGCGGAAGCCCATGTAGTATTCGACGTGTTGCGTAGCCTTGCCAATCGCGCTGGCTACCTGATAGGCGTATAATTCCCGGAACGCGGCATCATCTAGGCAACTCGTAGAGTATCTACGAGCGGGAACTGTGGTTGATCTAACACGGCGAGCGGGTTCACACATCATAAACAGAAAGAAGACCGATCGTTTATTCTTTATAGCCTTTGTTTCCTTTGGAATAAGGTAAGGCGTAACATTGGCCGCGACTTAACATCCACGGGAAGGGGGGAGGAAGGTGTTGCGATACAAGTTGGGCGGGGATCGACTTATATATGACAGACCCCTATCTTATTGCCCTTCGAGTGAATCGCAGGGAGTGTTGGGATGAAGCTTGTTTTCCCTTGGAATACGCTCTTGCCCGCTGAGCGGGCATGTCGCGATCCGAGTCGAGCACCGCATGAGAATGATGCTGTGCTATTAGAGTTCATGGCGTCGTCGAGCAAGCACAGCTAGCATATACTTCAAACTCTCTTTTATACCCCTGCTACCTCATAAGGATTGAAGAAGGGGAAAATCGGTGGAGTATATAAAGAGAAAAGCACTTTATATGAGCTGATGAAAAGGGATATCTCCCCTTTTTACGGAAAGATTCATATTCTCCTCGACTACGACGCTTGATGGGAGATATCTCCATTATGTCTTCGTTGGGATAAGGCGTGCAAAGTTAGTCTTAAGATTTTGAAAGGATAGCCTGGAAAGACGTCAAGTGCGGTGATAGCAAAGGTTCTATCTGTGTGATGAAAGGTTATTGATGTTCTCCTCTGCCCGAAGTCGGAGATGGCGTTGACTGATGACTAAATGACTTACACAGAGTCACAAATAACTTCGAGTCGGCGAGCAGGCTGTGATGTACACAGGAGATACGATTGTACCTCAATAACATCAACCTATCCTGGTTGCACATAGTTCTATGCTCATTATCCACTTCATTATCACGAGGAGGCCAGTCGGCGATCGGAATTACAGTATGTGAACACGAGTATGGAGATACACGAGTGTTGTTGCTTTCGTTGAGTTGAGTAGCAAGCTACGAAGCTATAACTGTAGGTGCTCCAAAAAGTTCTCCTCTTTCCTCCTCTCTTTTTCACTGGTATCTGTCCACAATGACCTTGCTCTTAGTTTGGCAAAAATAGAGCGAAGGGGAGCTAGTGGAATCAAATTTGGCGTATCTGACACGACTCAGACCGCTGCCGTCTCCAATCTACTGTCGACGGTTCTATAAATATCCAGATAACGCATGCCAAGGCTGCCAAACATATTTCATCGTCCAAGGATTGGTGTTTATCTCGATTTCCTCCAAGTTTTCTGTTGATAATTAAAAATGGTATAAGTGCATAGAGCACTAGAATTGCATCTCAATACGTGGATGCTCAAAATTTCGAAGAAGTCAAAAGGGTTGCCCGCGAGATTGTTGAAACGGGGGCATCTCTGGAAATGCTTGAATAAAGTCGCAAGGAGTATATACAGCTGCATAGGGGGTATAAATAATCGTCATGAAATAGGCCGGCCATAAATCTTTCGGACCGAGCACATGAGGGTGACCACAGGCTCAATATCGCGGTGATTTCTTGGACTACGACGGAAAGAATCGCGGTAACGCCAGCTGCTAAGGTTCGTCATTTCGTTGAATAGCGAAGAAATAATTAGAATGATATAACTCCGAATCGCTCGCAACTCAGGAGGCGAGATCCCGCCTCTAGGGCCGAGAGAATGCTAGTAAGAAGTGCCCGAGTCGAAAACGTGTCGATATGTCGAGCGATTGCCATAGGAAATTGCCGTGAAGACCTTCCTGTTTCGTCCACAATGCCGAAATACCAGACGTTGTATGAGTAACGTCGAAGGAGAGTAAGTAAGAATAATGCTGTCTCGACCAAAATGGGACGAGTCCAGAACCAACACCACCAGTCCTGAACCATGCATAATTGTTCCAAACCGGCTGTGTCCCAAACGCCACCCATGCATAAAATTATACAGAACCAAGTTGTAGAAGTGCTTGAATCGCCTCGCGCTCTTGCGCATCAGAGGACGCGGCTAGGGCGTCCAAATCAATGTTGTCGAGTGGAGGCTCTCGAAGCATGCGAGTGTTGGAGAAGGATCGGTAGCCTCCTGCATTATATACACGATAAGAAAGAAAGCCTGCGCCACGGCGAGCGTCAGCCGGGCTAGAGTAGGAACCAGCACGCAGTGCAGCGGCCCCGACAGCCCCCCAGTCTTCGTCATCAGTTTCGTCTTCGGGGTTATCGTTCATAGCGGCGTCAGCGGCGTCCGGAGCCTCGGAGCAAGAAGCCGAGCCAGGCTCATCCAGAGAATCGAGAGACATCCCATCCGCCTCGTGCTCTGGTACACCCGCATCTCGATCGTCATGAGAGTATGAAGTCGAGTTACCATTGCTCTTGGCGCGGGCCTTGAGTCGAGACCGGCTTGCATTCCAGGGCATGTCCCGGGTGATTGGGATATGGGTTGGGTAAGAGCCTGAGTAGCTCTCACCGGATGCCGATCGAGAGAGAGAAGGTCGTGCGGCCTGGCCCCTTCGTTTCGCGTTCCATCGGCCCCAGCCAACCTTCTCAAACTCGACATCCCCACTCACACCACCATTTTCAGCACCATGTCCTTGTCCACGTTGCAGTGCCGAAACCACCAGCCTTCGAGCCTTGTTTGGAGGAATACCGGCGAAGCCGGGCACCGATGTAGTGAGGTAGCCCATGATATGGCGGATAGCCAAGGGGCCATGACTCAGAAGAATCTCGGGGAGATGAAATTTGGCAAGCAAGGTCGCGGTGATATCGCCGGCGGCCTCAAAGGACGAGGACACGGCCCGGTGAGAATCAGAGTCGTTCTGGAGGTCGAGGTCTGAGTCGATCGAGTCGAGCCGAGCCCTCTGCAACTGGGCTTTGAACCCGTGAGGAGGAAGCGCGGGCGAGATAGAGTTTGGAGGAGTTGGGAGAGGTTGAGCGCCTGTCACAGGGCCGTTCCTGGCGGCTGCTACACCAGTTAAGATGTCTCGGCCAACCTGGAAAGCCATCGGGATATCGCGAGCAGCGGTAGCAGATGCCATATTTGCCATATTAAGATTTCGAGACTTCGGGTTGCGTCTATAGTATCGAGCGATACCAGATTAGTATTGGACTTGAGAGAGGTGAGGGAGCGTGGCGCGTTGATAGCGCAACAAGGCTGCCGTCTTGTAGTGTTACGACAGATGGACGGGGATGGTGGATAGCGAATGTCGGATGACGACTGAGTCACTGGTTTGGTCACTTACAGATGCAGATCCGAAGTAGGCGCTAGTAAACAGTGGCGGCAAGTCTTTGGTCTCGATACAAGATGCGATGACAAAGAATAGCAGGGCTGATCAGATGGCTGGCGGGCTGCTGGCTGTGCTGGCGCGATTATCTTGACTGTGACAAGAGGGCTCTTTACTGGGCTTGTTTGGTGTTTGCAGTTGTTTTTGTTGATGATGATGGGAGAAAAGGGTCACGCCAGGGCAGCGAGCGACGGCCGTCATTTTACCTGGAATGGTCTAGGAATGGATTGGGGGATGACATGATCAACACACACACACACACACACACACCACAGCGCCTGCGCATGTGCTGTGTTGGGCCTGCTCAGTGGCTGAAGCCTGCGCTGCTAGGTACCTAGGTACCCGACTACGGTCCCAGGTTACCTGTCTAGGTAGCGTGCGTGCGCCAGCCTACAGTGGGCTCTGTGGGCTCTGTAGCCCCATAGCGCACTAACAGGGTGCTAGTATCTTGCAAGGGCAGGGCCACACGTGGTACTGTTTTGTACCTCTTACCGATTACCTGCTATTAGCCTGCTTGTCGCGGCACACTATACCAGGGCATTACATCATTGGTCCTGCGAAAGTGGGGGAAGGCGTGACCTGTCTCGTTCGGCGCCCAGAGCTGGAAAAGGCATCACGCTGGGCAAAGCGCGCCCCTTATTGGCCTGCCTGTTAGTTTCTGCTGCGTACTATAGCTGTCTGTCACAGCCAGCTAGGTGTCTGACTACCTACCAGTAGGTACCTAGGTAGGTAGGTTAGTCATGGCGAAGGCGTGCACTCATCCCTTCCCTCTCCATTAGCCTTGGGCTGTTTCTCAGTGCCTTACTAAGTAGTTTCATCCTCATCATACCTAGTGTAGGAGACATGATGCTGGCATCTATTTCCCTGATCTCTCTTACTGGAGAGAAGGGCGTGGTTTAGAGCTCTGTAGTTAATGTGCCCATCACTTTCGAGTGTGGTGGCTTTGCTAAAGGAAAGGCTCTTTGGTAAGATGACCTTCTAAGCCCATATAATGATTTTGCTGTCAATTTGTCAAATTACTCACATTACCCATACACATTTGTACAGGTTACTTGGGTACATACAGCATACGAAATAAAGAGCTGAGCATGATCTACAGTGCCTCCCAAGACCGAGTCGATCCCGGCCAACCGACGCACATACTGTATATAACCGGTACTATTAATAAACCTCACCCGAAACAATAAGCCAGAAATTGGTGTACGTACAGTAGTGTACTACATAGCAGTTATCATAGGCCATTCTAAGAAACAATAGGTAATCGTTAGCTTACTGGTGATAAATTGGCAATTTTGGGTTTCGGGTGATCTAACTCCTCTTGAAAAAGACCTACTGAGTAGACGACACTAACTACTCGGGTCTCTATACGTTTCAAGGCTGCCCCTCCTCGGATTCATGGATCCTTCTAGTGCGCGTCGCTGGTCTTGGGGGTCGCGTGGCCCTATCATGGGATGCGAGGGAGCTCTCTTGCAGGATGTCTGCGATAAGTGTTCCCATATTGACACAATCTAGGTTACTACGCTGTTATCAATGGGAAAATCCGCAACCTATCTATCTATGGATTGCCCAGGTCAATGCCTATCATGTAAGTACTTTTCCGTTCGATGCGAAACATTGGCGCATGTACGTCGATCGGCAACAGGCAGGCCTTTCTTGTCCCAATTCTGCCGCTTGTCTGTCTCTTAGTTTTTGTGCCCGACGCTAGTGTAGATACCAGGCGACAATCTAAGAATGATGACGCTTGCCGCATCGCAGGGGACTGATTTTCCCCTCAAGGGGGGTGGGTTCGATGTAACTTAGCTATTCTTGACTCTTGGAACTAGCCATTAGTCAAGTCTAGCCAATGACCACTCCAGCCTAGGAGATCGTGGGGTGTAGCTTTATTGAAACCCTTAGTAGTACAGTAGATGCTCGCCTTTACGCTTCACTTCAGCACGTTCTTTGATGTCGAACTCTCAATGAGTAATTAACCTATCAAACAGCACTAACACTGTTACCGCGGGCGGGCTTCAACAGGCCGCGACATTGATAACGGCTCTCCGATGGTGCAGATGTGGCTGTCAGATCATAGCCATCTTCCTCACTGTCTCTCTAGCTATATGGAAGTTATACCCCTGCTCGCCATCGATAGGAATGGAGCGTATTGTCTGTGCATCGTCATCGTATCTGGTGGTATCTGAGATGACGAAGAGGAGTCTTGTATAAAGCAACTTTCATCGCGCGGCTTTGCCTTCAATTACGCAATGGATCAGTGTACGATAATATGAAGGCAGTTGCTTATTCTGGCAAGTGTGGCTGATTATGCGCTTCTTCGTCTGACTGTGACTAGCCAGCTACTGGTGACTAGTATATAGGGCTTTTGGGAGGATAGTTTCTCAGACGGCTCACTAAAGTGCCAAATAAGTCTCAAATCGCATGATGTATGTGCTCCGGTTGTTCTACTTGTGTTTAACGTGCTTCAATTTATGCCCAACGCAGGATGTTATTATTACCCCGCTAAGGGGAAATTTCACGATGGCACCTTACCTAGGTGTCACCTATTGCCCATTCCCCAAGTCGTTCAATCCAATTCATTCTCCGCTAGAATGTTCAGAGCTTTGTGGGGACGCAGCGCATATTGCTCGGATACGGATAGCGTTGAGGATAGAGAGATTGGTTGGGGGTAGACGCGACACGCATACTCCTCCTTCCAACTAACTCAAGTATCTCTTCCTCTTTCCGATCTTTCCCTTGGACTCCGACCGGCTTATGCGAATATACCTCATCAAGATAACCTGTTTGGTCCATACACTGGCGTCTATGTCTTGCGTATGTCGAACACTAATAGAACCAGAGCTTGCACTTGGAGGTGATAAACAGTCGCAGATCAATGTTAGGAGGTTACCTGCTGGCTCAAGATATCTTCTTCCTTGTAGAAAGCTTGTCATGAGCTACAACAGGAATGTGATTATTTCGGGGCACCACAAAACGAATGATTTGTGACCTAAGCTCCAAATACATACTGCCGACAGGCCTGCGAATATGTCAACATTGTTTTGCTTATAGTCAAGTTCGAAAAGGGAATCGTTACCGCTTTGAGTACGCTAAGCTTCTGTTGCGACTGCATATAGACGCGTCGATATTGTTGAATACTTTCAGTTAGAACGACTTCCTTGGTTGTGTGCCCCTCACATATGGCCTTCATCTTGAGCTCCATTTCTTTGCGTAGAAATGGTTTGCCCAGGCTGGTCTCAAAATTCATTCTGTCAAAACCCTCGATGAGGGCCACTCCTAGTTGGGTTGGGATGAATTCCATGACCCCTCCGCGTCCGTTGGTTGTGCCTCCTCGCCCACCTCGTCCCCGTCCACGCCCTCGCCCGCCACGGGTAGAACGACCGGTGCCTCCAGCTTCAGTTGGCTGGTCATCATCTGCGTCGTCTGCCTCTCCTTCTGGGCGGCTTGTTCTGGGAACACTCCGAACATAGTCCCTTTCTTGGATTTTTTGGATATGCTCCGCCATAGTAGCATCGGTTCCAATGCCATTGGCGTCCATCAGAGCTATCAAGTCTGCCTCGGTGAGATAATTGGGAGGTGCGGTTTTCCCCTCTGTCATTAATGCTTCTGTGGGTTCAAACATCTCGCCGACGGTAAATTTGGGTAATTGGACACTGCCTGTCCACTTGTCGTACACATAAACTTCAAGGTAGTTCCGTTCTAAAACGACAACACCGTGAGCATGAAACGACTCTTCGCCGTACAAAATGTCGATATCGGTGGCGACACCCTTCGCATCCTCTGAGCAACAAGCCAGAAAGCGTCGCACCACGAATTCGTAGATCTTGTTCTCCTTATCATTCAGAGCTGTCGGTGCAGCAAATGTTACGGGGTGGATTGGAGGATGAGCCTTATCATCGTTCCGTCCTTGCCGTGGTTGTTGAAAGCGCCCGTCGATCAAGTTTTGGGCAAAGGGGCCCCAAGCATGAGATTGGGTTTGTTTTTGCACCAATGCACGGAGATTCATACCTGGATCAAAGCGGTCGGTTTCCGTCCTTGGGTAGCTAATGAAGCCCTTATTGTAAAGGGCTTCAGCAGCTTCCATGGCTTGCTGACCCGTCATATGCAGGAATCTTGTCGCCATTTTTTGCAGTTCGACCGTAGTCAACGGTAAGGGCTTCCATTTTTTCGTTGGCTTCTCTTGGACTTTGGTGACCTTGGCTTTTTTGGCCTTCAAACATCGTTCGTATAGTATGATAACTGCTGCGCGGTCAAAGAGTCGGTGACGAGCCCAGCCGAAAATAACGTCAATCCCGTCGCGTTTATGCATGACCTTGATGCTCCAGAAAGGCTCTGGCTTGAAGTTTCTAACTCGAAAGTAACGATCTACCACAAACCCCAAGGTCGGAAACTGACATGAACCTAGGAAGAAAAGAGTGAGTGGTTATTATCTTGGGGGAAAGGTTGAAAGCATACCGTAACTCAGGAGCAGATTTTGGAATGGGCCTCCGAGTGACCTGAGATTGGTAGTTAGGAAGCGGGTGAATGCGTAGCCGATTCTCAGGTCAAGCTCAATACGGGAGGCAACGGCATTGACCTGTCGATGGTCCAGGTTGGTCAGATTCTTCGAGGCGTTTATAATATGCCTAGAGTTTTTAGTAAAAACCGACTCAACATGTGGAAGCCCAAATAACCTACGCCCTCTCGATATTACTGAACTTTGCCCTCTTGATCTCAAGCGTCCGGTTTCCTTTTCTTGCAGCTTCACATATCTCGTAGCCGATATGCTCACCCTCTCGATCGCAGTCGGTCCATATACACAAGGCATTGGCATGGCTTGCCTGCTTCTCGATATTTTCCGCGACCTTTTTCTTATCCTATGTTTATCACTATAAGCACACGGCTTGTCAACGACCTACATGACACAATTGTATTTACCGCTGAAACAACTACGTTCACAGGAGCATCGAACAGGCGGTCTGGTGGTGGGTAATCCCATTTCTTATAATCCGGAGGGAACTCTGCAGAAGTAATATGACCTAGAACCGATGTCATGGTGACCTGACACTTGCCCCATGCCGGCCAAAATCATAATTGAAGACATAGTTCTTGATGTACTTTTCGGGGGTGTTATGCTAAATACGATGAGCAAGTGATCCCTTCCATTGAAGGATAAGGTACGAACCGTCTGCACATCACCACCAGAAAGATGACCAGCGACGGCTTTCGCGATAGAGGGTTTCTCGGCTACGCAGAGTACTCTCATGATAGAGGTGAGTCTCGATAGTCCTGCAAGAGTGCTAGCTGATGCGACCAGTCGAGCCCCTGAAGGATGACATGGAGGACGACGAAGTCGAATCATGAATCAGCGCGGCAACACTCGAAGAAGAGAACGGACATGAATGAAGCAAACATCTACTTAATTCTGGCGGTTGTCCTGCGTCGTAAGCATCCAAACACGAGAGGTTATAGTTGCACACGTCCTACTTGGAGCAGAATCGAGAAAAAATATGCCACCCTTCTCTACACCCCAACTGAAGTAGGTAGACGCTACTTACCATTAAAGTAGTGGGGCTCTACGAATGGAATACCACTAGGCGTCTCTTCAGTGTTCCCAAAGGCCAGTCCGGACGATAAGTGCATATGAGAGAGAGAAATATATACCAAACCCAATCTCCTCTGTGCTTGTATGGTGGTAGTGGTCTTCCATGGGTGAACACGCGCCTACTCCCGGATTGGAACGCGGCTCCAGTCTGTACCTTGGGTGGGTACCTACTACCTAGTACCTACTGTACCTAGGTAGCAAGGCGGTCTGAAAGAAACTTAGCACCGCAAAAAAATACTCTTTCCTACTGATACAGTCAGCCACTTATCTTAACCCTTTATTTTCAGAGGCGTACTAGAAAGCTTTATTAAAACACAATTTTCAATAGTGTAAATAAATATACCATATTGAAAATAGATTTAAAAGTAAAGAATTAAATTAGTGATTTAAGAGGCGGTAAAAAAGGTGGCTATATTAGCAGTATAGGGTCTTTTGCGGTGCTAAGGTTTTCCCAGATCGCCTCGCCTCGCCTAGGTACCTAGGTAGAAATAGGGCCTCATAGCTTTCCTACGGTTAGGTAGCTAGGTAGGTGGCCTTCGGGAACTGACGGGAGGGAACTATGGTTAGGGTGGCTGATGCCGCATTGTGGCTCAGCCAGAACGGGCTATATAAAGCTCCGATCGGCCAGGACAGGCCTCTAATCGTTTTCAGGATGTGACCTGGTCTGTGCCCCGCCTTCTTCCGTATGCTCCGTATGCCTACCTACCTAGGTACAGTACAGAGTACAGTAGGTGCTATCGTGCCAGTAGCGCTGCGCCCCGCTGCTGATGCATGACGTCCATCTTCTTATATTGCAGCTGAGGCGAGCTAGTACGGTAGCTAGCTGAGTTGTTCTCGTCGTTCCATTACCACAACTCCTAGACATTTACGACCTCCCTGCAATGATAATATCCCCAAGGGTATAGCTGTAACCCTTCTCCCTCTTATGCAAAATGGCCCTCCCGGTCATCAAGTCTCTTGAAGACTGCGCCGATTACTCCAAGGTTGTCGAGCCGTTCCTCCCCCAACTCTATGAGCTGCCTTCCAATGTCGTTAGCACTTTGAGAAACGGCGAGTCGCTTCTCGGCCTATACGCGAACACCAATCCGCTCGTCTCAGGCTTTGCCTTCTCCATATTCCTTGGTGGCATTTTCTGGGTTGCATCTGAGGCCAATCGCAACTACTCTCAGGTGGATCGGTTCTGGAGCTTGCTGCCTGCTTTCTACAATGCTCATTTCGCTGCGTGGACGCACCTGAACCACCTGCCAAGTCAAAGAGTAGACTTGGTTCTTTTCTGGAGCGTTATCTGGAGTGTATGTCTACCATCCTGACTCACAACCTACCGTTCTGCAGCGTAGTTCTGATTTCTCCTTGTAGGCTCGCTTGACTTTCAACTACTGGCGCAAAGGCGGTTATGAGACTGGATCCGAAGACTATAGATGGTATGTAGAGTCGTCAAGTATTGTCTTCTCTAGGGTAAGACCTGATTGTCTAACAGGGAGATCATCCGAGGTTACTGCCACCCGGTGATATTCTTCATATTCAACGCAACCTTCATCTCTTTCATACAGAGCATTTTGCTTTTCCTGCTTGCTGCGCCAACCTATATCATTCTGTTATCTTCCAAGATTGAACCGAATATCGGCACGGCTGATTTGCTCTTTGCTGGAACAGAACTAGCCCTTGTTCTATCGGAATGGTTCAGCGACCAGCAGCAATGGGGTACGTTACTCGGCTGTCCCGGGAAGATAATTATACTGACTGACATGGATGCAGACTACCAGACGGCTAAGAAGACTTATCAGACGACAGCCAAGGTCCCTCGAGACTGTGGCTTCACCCAGGAAGACCTGAACAGAGGGTTCATCACCTCGGGTTTGTGGGCGTACTGCAGACACCCCAATTTCACAGCGGAACAAAGCATTTGGCTTCTTCTTTACCAATGGAGCTGTTACGCTGGCAATGTCCCGTATAGCTGGGCAGCATCGGGGCCCGTATTTCTCATCCTGCTTTTTCAAGGGTCGACGTGGCTTACCGAGCTGATTACCTCTGGGAAATACTCGGAGTATAAAGCTTACCAGAAGCAGGTGGGTGGTCTCATCCCGAGTTTGCGACCTTACAAGCCGGCGGTAGCTATGCCGAAGATTATCCGAACGAGTGACCTTGCCAAACGGGAAAAGGCAAAGCAGAAATGAGAGGCTGTACTCGTCATAGCTTGCTACACTAAGCTCTCCAAGATAAGACAGCGGTTTTATCAGAACCTAGATCTTGGCTAGCTAATTTCGATGCAACTATCGCGTCCTGCACGTTAGTATGTAAGCACAGGCTAAAATATCCTTAATGTATTCCGAAAATATGGAGATATTGCCGTTAGCTACTTGACAGAATAAGTACACATAAGTTGGAAGCATATCAGCCGATATCAACTATCTAGGGTTAGCGTATTGTATGTAATAGGTAGACGGCGGTGGCGCTGATAATAGCAAGGCTGTAAAAGATAGGAAACATCGTATGGTATAGAACTCAGACTTGAAGCCGATATTGCACATAGAAGGTCTGGAGACCTTGTCATAGCTTCGGCATACCCGTACGCTGATGGCCGAGTGCTGCTGATGTGCGTTAACTTGCTTTACATCTGACTAAGATAAAGCAACGCAACGTCCAAACACCGAACCAACAACCCCGCGATAGCTTGAGATAGCGAGTACGAGTAGTCAATGAAACGAGACTACTGTGTCGATCGACCGAGTGATCCCCATCTATAACTACCCTTACCAGTTAACATTCTGTCGACTTTTGAAGATCAGTAGACGCATGCCCCACCAACCCCTCCACATTATTGGCGCCGAGCTGGCTCACGATTCAGTCGGCTCGGTGTACGTACTGTAACTAAAGAGCCGAACACAGCAGCGTAGCGAGCGGATCAGGACCCTCACAGGACCCTGTATGCAGGTGATCCCTCCATACCGCTTGTTGATCGTGTGCCGGTAGGATAGTTATTCGCCTCCGGTCTTCCTCCATGAGGTGCTGAATAAATACCTTTCATTCCTCTTCCGATCCAATCTCAACTAGTTCCAGATTAGACAAACTTTCTTCTCATATACTGCTTCACAATCCACCTACGCTGTTGTTACGCTGAGCATAACTCGCCGCTAATTGATTTCCCTGCTTTGAGCACTTGGAATAACAATGTCGCCTTCAAATACCTCGACGGTCGCGCACGTAGACGGTTCTACCCACTCTGCGCCTTTGCGGCCCGCCGAAACAGCCAGCAGCTACTTCCCCAAAGGTGCTACAACATCAACGACAGCTTCCACGCCATCTGCTGGTAGTCCGACCGAGACAACATTCGGAGAGAATTCCGCAACTTCTACTCATCCACTGTCACCACTGGATCGGGAATACGCGGAACCATTGCAGGACTTCGACATCGTACAGCAACTTTCGAAGCGGCCCGCGTACTGGTCGCTTCAGGGCTGGTTGCAGCGCAGTGCGAGCTCAGGCACAGAGGGTGTAAGAGAGGATCCCGCGGCCAGAACAAGGAAGTTCGAAGAAGCGAAGAGAGAATTGCTCGCTTCGGCTGGCCGCTTCTAATAGGCCCCTATTGTAGTGGCCCGACTCGACTATCGAAACTGGACATTTGCTAAGAGTACGACTTTACGAAATATGCATCAATGAATGAGTGCCATTGCCCGGGAGGCCATGGAGTATACCCAACAGGCGACGATCAGTGGGAGGTTCCAATCTTTTCGCTCTGAAAAGTGTTCATGTCAGATGGCATTGCCATATCTTGAATTGACCTCTGGTCACAATGCTTATAGATTTGAAGATTTTGCAGGTTTGAGATATCTGAGGTTAGCTAGATAACTTGGTACATATGCCTTTTTCAGCACGCAATACAAGACTTAGACAATTCTCGCAGACAACTGCACGCCATAAACCACTGTGGCGATAAAAGTGATTAGGTTAAAGACTGAAGAGTAACCATGTATCTTCGCAAACTTCTTGTTCAGTGCTTTCATGTCTTTGGAATGAGCAGTTTTCTCCCAGCTCTGGTTGCCGTCCTTAACCTCTACAATACAAATCATCATCAGCCACGCAACCAAACCAAAAGACGCACAGCGTGAGGAAACCACCGATGGATGGTATGACAGGTCACAAGGGAGGTTACGAGAGAGGCACGTACCTTGCTGCCTTCGCTGTGCCGTGATCTTGTTGGTCTCCGGCAGGAAATAAGCCCAGTTCGCCAGACCTGTCACAAAGGAAGCGGTCAAGGGCACCAGAACGCCCCAGCGGTTGGCTGGATGCAGGACACCACTAATGCCCTGCGGCAAAGCTGCAAGACGCCCGCCACCTCCAGGATAAGTAAGTGCTAGAACTACAGGCGCTACAGTTTGAATGCCAAAATAGGCGGGGAAAACGGCTCGCTGCAAAATGGCAAACTGTGGCCGTTGGAGGACCTTGAAGGAGATTATCGAGTTGAGAAAGGTCTGATTGGGCAGGTGTCAGTATCAACGACACTATCCATTCCTCGATCTTGACCGGGAACCCCACGATGGTCATATCGGTGTAGGATATGCCGTTGATGCACTTACATGAAAGAATTGAGTGCCTAGCAGCGCACCATACCTATCGAAGTGTCGTTAGCAGCCCGTTTAAGCTGACTGAGAGTGGGGTTTAATGGAAGCGTCATACGAAAGGACATGGTAAGGAGCTGGGGAGAATAGGAGAGATTCTCCGGGCATTTTCAGCTTCTTGACGTGGGATTATTTTATATGGTTCAACGGTTTATATGGGAGTAAGAACGAATTCTTCAAGTTCAAAAGTTGATGAAATAAAGAGGGAATTCAGTGTGCGGTTATGAGGGAACGTTTCATACTTAGTAGGCACCTACCTACGTAGGTAGGTAGTGGGACGATGAGACGATGATGCCATGCCCAGGGCCGCTCACCTAGGCACTAGAGTCTTAGCACAACCAATGAATCACCCCACCTAATAAATCAGTTTTCTCACCAAAACTCACCAACTTTACTACTTTATAGCTAAGTCAGAAAAATAGATAAAATAAGCAGATAGCAGGATTATATTAAAATATATATTAAATATATATATAAAAATTAATAAAGTTTTATAACTATTTTAAAAAGGTAAAAAAACTAATATTTAAATTATAATATTTATTTATATAAATTAT
>NPFG01000377.1:0-39120 GCA_002288965.1 Xylaria sp. MSU_SB201401
AAATTCTATATTATTTTCTATATAAAACTTTAAACTAGACTTTTATAGCTATTTTTGTTAATTTATTATAATTATTACAAGATGGTGTAAAAGGTGGCCGACTAGGCCGGGTGGCCGGTTGGGTGGGCAGGGGCTCTAGGTCTGCCCTAGGTAGGTAGGAGGTACCTGCGTACCAAAGAATGAGCCTTACCAACACAGGTTAGGCTGATACATAGATGCAGCGCGGTGTCGAGGTGCTCTACTACTAGACCATCTAAGGCGCTTTATTACATACTTTCTTTGAACTACATAAAATGTATTAATCAGGCTGCCTCAGCCTGTAAGCTTGGAACCCGCGCTAACCTCGATTCGGCTTTAACCCGAGAAAAGGTCCATTCATGCCAAGAATACATTTTTCTACGGAGTAAGGGATCTTCAATTGCACTTGGATACGATCTTCCTACGCATGCAGCGCCTTCTCCAACATCTACCAGCCTCTTCTTGCTGCTAGCTTGAGCTGAATAGTACCCCCAGGTTTCGCCATAAATTGGAGCTTTTTAGGGTATCGATACATACACCGACATTTTACATCACATAAGCTTAGCCTCACGACTGTGACCATGGGCGACACGGAACGAAGGTCCGCAAAACGATCGCGTTTTGACCAGACGGAGCCTGAGCCTCGTCGTTCAAGATTCGATCGCAGGTCTCGCTCCCCGGCTCCTCGTAAACCAGACAGTACTCGCGACCGCAGTCCTCTCGATAGAGGCGCTGATAGTGCAACACCAGAGACCAAGAAGAGTCCGGTAGATGCTGCCGCAGCAGCTGGTTCGTCTGCTTCACCTCATCATTCCCCCAGTTACAGGGCTAACGAAGCATTACGCAGCCGCCGCAGCCGCGAAAATCAACGCACAACTACAGGCGAGAAAGGGTATCCAACATGTCGACGTCCCTCCCATCAAGTCTTCTGATTCGACCGGCGCCGCGATGTGAATGCTGGGAAACCGGGAAATCTCAATCGTGAAGTCTATGTCTCGGATGGCGACTACATCAAGGATATTGAGGTCAATGATTTGAGAAACCGATACCTACTGACAAAAGGATCTACGCAAAAGATGGTAAATAACGCCCTTGGTCAATTTCTACTGATCCATTTCAGAAAGTTAGCCCGTTGACTGGGCCCTTGCTTCCTCCAGTCTTACTCCTAGTCGTGTTCGGACAGTGTGGCTTACATCGAAGCATACTAGCTCGCACACGACTCCCCTCTGTGGCATCTGCTGACCTCCGCCGTGATTTAGATTAAGGAAGAAACCGGAGCTGGTACGAGAAACCTCCTAGATTTTCTGTTGATTTAGTAATAGAACCATGGTTGACTTTGAAAGATGTCACAACCCGCGGCGAATATTATCCCGACAAAAGCATGGCTACCCCAGCAGTAAGTACCTCTGGCCATGCTATTTTTAGGGACCCGAGTTAATGCCTCCATAGGCGCCACCTTTATACCTCCATGTTACAAGCACGTCGAAAGCTGGCCTGGATGCGGCAGTTCAGAAAATCGAAGAAATGATGAAGCAAGAACTGCCGAATCTAGTTGACGAACGACGATTTCGACGTCGCGATCAGGAGCAGGTTGAGCGTGATGAATTCGGAAGGGTAAGTTTGCTATAACTTGGCCTTCATCGGATGCCCGCAGGCATGCTGGATACTAATTCGAAGTCAGCGTAAATGGCCCGAAGCCAAAATACCAATTGGCCTCGAGCCTGTTCAAGGTTTTAACCTACGTGCACAGATTGTCGGTCACGGAGGTACATACGTGAAGCATATTCAACAGGAGACAGGCTGCCGTGTTCAGATCAAAGGGCGAGGCTCAGGCTATCTTGAGGCCTCAACAAACCGTGAGAGCGATGAAGACATGTATCTTCACGTGGCGTAAGTGCGAATTCTCATATATTTACACCCCAACTATGACGGTAAATCTAATCGTGGAACAGGGGTCCCGATCCCAAGATGGTAGAGAAGGCCAAGGAGCTATGCGAGGATCTCGTTAGTAATGTCAAGGAAGAATATGAAGAGTTCAAGACACGCCCACCGAGACAGCATTATGGTGGTCATGGAGGCGGCGGATACGGTGATCGTTATGGTGGTGGACGTGGTGATGGTGGTGGACGATATGGTGGAGACAGATATGAGAGATCTGGAAATCGTTCTGGTTCCTATGGTGGGCATGGTGGCTACAACAACTCACCTGCTCCTGCTGGGAACGTGGCTTCACCTGCGCCTGGCGGCGCGAGCAATTCCCCTGGCGCGAACAATGACTATGCCGCCCAATACGCTCAGTATTACGGCGGACAGGATCCCTATGCCGCATATGGTGGCTATGCAGCGTAAGTTATATACCTTCGGTCCCTTTTTGGCATGCTAACATGGAATCTTTTAGTTACATGCAGTACTATCAGCAGTACTACGCAGCTGCTCAGGCAGCTCAGCAAGGCTCACCCGCACCTCCTGGAGCGTCAGCTTCACCTCCGCCTCCGCCCCCTACCGAGGCTCCTCCACCACCCCCTCCTGGAGGAGCAGGACCTCCACCACCACCTCCTCCGTCTGGCCCCCCTTCTTACGGCGCTGTACGTTGATGATTCCTAAGGGAGTATGGCCTTTGTTGCTAACCACTACTAGGTTCCCCCTCCACCCGGACTATAGATGGGCTCTTCATCGGCTCTTGGCAGTTGAGACATCAGGAACTGATGACTAGACGCCTCTGCCAATAGTGTGCGGCCCACGAAAAGAAGTAAATTGTTAAGGTGCTTAGGAGCTGGGAAACCTTTATTTCTACTTGACATGGTATCCTTATATTGATTCTTAGGGTTCTTTGCTGTTTATTAGTTATAGGTGCGGTACTTACTAAATGCATCATTACGGAATTGTCAAGCAAGACGACATTCTGTAGGTATGATAGGTATGTGTTAAACAAGATGCTTGAATTACGTTGACAAGACGATCGTTTGTGCGCCTAACCTGATTACCTAGCCAGGTACCTACCAACGACTTAGCCTAGGTATGAATATACAAAAGTACCTAAGGGTGAGTAGGACAGTAAGGTACCTACCTAGGTATGAGATGGGAGGAGCTTCCAATGCTCTCCGATCTACCGATAAGATAAGGTCTCCTGCAGCTGAGGTCATCACAGATATGTACCTAACGGACCAGGATTGGGCATATTGATCCAATTAAGATGAATATACAGGTAATAGTAAACGAATGTTGAATAGAAATAAAAACTGAATTGAAATAGAGTATGCCTAGATCTTTTGTAATATGCAGGCGTTGTTACTATGTTCAGGAGCTGTGATGATACAAAGGAAGGCGCAACAACTCTAGCTCGGCTAGTCTAGTAGAGGCATATAGGAAGCGCCCAACAGCTCTGAGCTCGAGGACCGTGTCCCAGCATCTATCATCTGCATATGCCAATCCCTTTCATCACACCATAACAGTAACTTTCTTGGAGCCATACGGTAATCTACGGATGATTCGATACTCGACGGCGGTTCCTGAGACATCACTCCGGCCTTTACCGTCTTCACGCCATGAGCCACCAGCGATACCCTTCCATTGATCCCAAAGAACCACATTCCGTCTCTCTCAAAGTCTTACGGTAATAGAACCGCCAAACCTACCATTCGCCATAGATCTGTTCTAACTGCCCACATCAACAGGCTGTCACGACCCTCCCTTGTCGTACAACAAACGCTCGCTACGCCACTGTCTAATCCACCGGACGATGCCACTCCGATTCCGGCCTCTCTCGCCTACGCCGCGAACAGCGGCACGAACCCGGACCCCTTTCTCCTTACGCCGATTCTAAATCTGCCTCCTTCCTTCGGAACTGCCTATGTTGGCGAGACGTTCAGCTGCGCATTATGTGCCAACCACGACATACCACCAATTCCAGCAGAGGGGGAGCCAGGCACGCCGGTGACATCGGGTAGCAATGCTCCGCAGCAGACCAAGAAGAAGTATATCCGTGATGTACGCATCGAGGCAGAGATGAAAGCGCCCAGTGCGGCTACGCCACAAAAATTAGTGCTGCAGCCGACGGACTCATCAGCCGCAGACAAGGAAGGGGACAACGAGAGGCAAGGCAGTGGCACAGACCTCGAACCCGATCAGTCATTACAGAAGATTGTTAACTACGATCTTCATGAGGAAGGAAACCACGTGTTGGTTGTCACGGTCAGTTACTACGAGGCAACCGAGACGAGCGGACGCGTCCGTACGTTCCGCAAGCTATATCAATTCATTTGCAAGGGATCGTTGATAGTCCGGACGAAAGTCGGATTGTTGCCGGCTCCGGAATCAAAAGATTTAGACGAGAGTGTTGGCAGGCGTTGGGCCATGGAGGCTCAGCTTGAGAATTGCAGTGAAGATGTTATGCAACTACAAAGCGTACGGCTGCGGCTTGAGCCGAGACTCCGATGTCAAGACTGCAACTGGGAGGTTAGCGGCGCAAACAAGCCCGTGCTTCACCCCGGTGAGGTCGAACAATGCTGTTTCGTCGTCGAGGAAGAACGATGGGGCGCTATCAGGGCGGATCGCGACAGAATCATCTTCGGTGTTCTAGATATAGGCTGGCGGAATGAAATGGGCAGCAAGGGCTTCTTGTCTACGGGCAAGCTTGGGACACGTCTCAGTAAATAGCACGGCTGGGATCAACAACCAACCATGGGCTCAAGAAAAGGCCGTGAATAGTGAGGTAAGGAGAAGAAATAACCGAGTATAGACTCAGCATTGATACCCTTTCATATTGAATAAATTATTGGCAACATATTCCTATACATCAGACCCGCTGATTCCTCATCGTGTTTCCGCCATTCTTTATGGTTACCCTGGCGTAATAGGAGACTCCGGCGCACTCCGTCCTCCAAGGAACGAAAGGAATCAGAAAGCTACCTAGGTCGCCTGAGTCCATGAACGCAACATATTCCATGGAAGCACCCTATATGCAGCTGTAGTCATCTGTTTGCAGATTAAAGCCCCTTTTCTGCGAAGTGGAGTGAATATTACCACAGTCTGGCCTCTAAATAACTAGACAGTGGGGAAAATCTCAGCAATAATATGAAACTTGGGACTGGTATTCACCAGTTTTTGAAGCCCAGCAAGTATAACACTTTACCTATGTCCCCATGAGGAGAAACCAGGTAACCATGTCACTTGCAGATCGTCCGGAGACGTCCGGGTCGGCCGCATGATGAAGGCACGTCAGCTCGAAAGAGACAACGTGAAACCAGGTTGGTATCTGACGTGGTAAGCTAAGTAGGTACGGAGTCTCAAGTAAACAAGCGCAGCTTCCTTAGTCACGTCTGGGCAATTGCATATAATTGGCAGCTGAGTAAGTAGTGAACAAAGCGCAAAGAGGGATATCCGTTTAATGTTCAAGCCATCGACTCGTGGACTTCTGTAACGTTGATGCTGATGCGACAGGGAGCAGAGCAGAGACACACATAGTCTCAATACATACGGTAGCACGTACTTACTGAGCAGTGTAGGTAGTAAATGGTGTAGGACTTTCTCTACTAGGTATACCCTACGTCATCTGTATATCCGCTTATAGGGAATAAGCGAGGATGTCTGAGCCGGGTACGTATCCCTCACTGGCATTACGACAAGGCAAGGGCACGTGTAGACGACTCCCTATATGCCGGTACTGTGCCTGGTCAAGGACGAGGCCAGAAGGAGAGTCGTCGGGTATTTTATGAGTATGCAGGAAAGAGTGGTACGTATCTACGTGACACAATTCTGCGTTTTATAGGTGCATCGTGAAGGACTTGGCAGACGGTGCGTCGTCGTAGTATATATATTCTCATGTATTGAATTACCCAAGGTAACCTTGGGGTTGTATTCTAGGCAATGTAAATGCAAGTCAGCTCTGCAGTGAAATAAGCGGCGTTTTTTTGCTTGTCTTCTACCGTACCCTGCAGCCCAGAGCAGTGGGTACCCTGTCCATGTATGTAGAAGAGAAGCACCTCTCCTTGCTGAGATAGTGTGTTCTAGATCCCTGGAAGATACCTCTTCCCATGCGAGCCTAGCATGTAAGAGTTGTCCTACTGTGTAGAATTACGATATAAACGTAAGTGAGAACTTAGCCTGCCTGAATACGAGGCTGAAAAATTACTAAACGACAGGGTTTCATTCTATTTTTTGAAGCAGCCGACACGTGTATTTCATAATGGACGTATCAATTGTCGCTGTTTCACCCCAGAGTAACAAAAGGGGGCGGGAGAGGAGTGACGGTAATTGTTTCTCTTCCTTTCTTTCTTTCCCTCTTTCTGTATATACTCATGGCTGAAAATCTCCGATGCATAGATCTCGTGTTCTACTTCGCACACAGATCTTCATCGTCTAGTTAAGGCTTCTCTTGTCTAGAAAAAGAAACAGCGTCGATAGGGGCGTGTAGTTTAGCATACTGACGCAGGTGGGCACATAGCGTAGTATCTCCACATGGATTGTATGTCCATGATGGAAATGTGCATCCACTTCGGCATAGGTTACCAATATGTTTTCATGGGACGCGCTATGTTTGGAGAGCCTGCTTTAGTATGCGCCCGCATGGTGCTCAGACGCGGTAGGGACGTAATGGTTTCGCGCCTAGACCTGACGTGCTTGACCAACGGCCCAACGGCGTGGATAGCACGATTCATGATAGAACGAGGATATGTCATGTCCTCAGATGCATATCGTCATTGGTAAAAACGCGCCCTTACGCGTAAAGACTCTTGTTGATTTTGCGCGCAGGACTACTGAATAGATTGTACTCTTGTTTTGGCCGGGCTTCCTTGTCTAGATCCGGAAAGAAAATAAATATGTCGCGTCAGAAATAGTTGGAACAGACAGACAACTCATATGCCAATACCGCCAGCTACCAGATGTCAGGTGTTCGCCATTTTGCCCTAATTAGTATATACTAGTGAAATCCAGGAGTCCGGTATCGCGAGTAGTAAGAAGAGGGTTCCGGCCCAGAAGGCCGAAATAGTGAGTTAAAGAACGTGCCAAACACCTATTGCTAACACAATTCGATTCGTTCGATCCATCTGATCTCAATGTCAGCCTGTCATAGCAGAACGGAACCAGAGAACGGGGACAAATCGGATACGGTGGCAAGGATAGACCTTCTTCATTAGTAGCACAGACACTACCTGAAAATGTATGCTGTTGTGAAAAAAAAGGGGCTTTGGTAATTGAAAGTAGCACTCGTGACGGTAAAGCTGCGACGACTCCGGCCCAGCGGAAAGGAAACTGGGAATTGTGGTACTGGTTTTGAAGGCTTGCATGTCGCAAGCCAGAGCCCCAACCTTCTACTTCTTCAGGCTTACATAGGCAATGAGGATCAGCTGATCACCTTGCAATGTTGGGCTGCATTTCAACTCGTGTAGAAGAAATGACGTCGAAGTATGTTACCTACCTAGTTATGAATGTTGGTGGTTGATTCTGGGTGCCAGAAATTGTGGTCTGAATTGGTAGATTTTCAAAGAAAGCTGATTCCACTCTGCACGAAGAGAAGCGCATAACCTACACGTAGTAGGTCGGCCATGAGTTTAAGGAGTTGGGTTAGTGTACTGTATGGAGAAACTGCATATGGCGCAGTTGGAATTTGAAGCGGCTTTGGTGACAACCTGATAATCTGCAGTAGTTGGATTCCGCTTCCGTGCCCGGAGGGGGCCGGTTCTTCCGGCCACGCGGCCCGGAAGAAGGCGCCTAGCTAATGTCTCTGGAGTATAATCATGATCGCAATCTACATAGAGAATGCCCTGATCTTTGTTATACCCGGAACTAACAACTAGCAGAAATCTATCGTGTTGGTGGCGTTTGCTTAGAAGATTGAGGCGCGGCTTATTGGCCACTCTTTGTGAGATATAACGTCTTATAACCTTAAGACGTAGAGTGGCGATAAACAGACCCTACTCTAAACATGGAGATCTCTGCAGTCTCCAGTAGAGAGCACATAATTTATGTGCCTATTACTTGCTGAAACGTTCTTGGACATCGCGCAACGAGCAGAAAACACTGCTCGTGAAACAATTGATATTGCTGATTCTGGCGGGGTATCTGCAGTAGTGTAGCTGTCCACTACGTGGGAACAAGGAACAAGGAGGATTATCAAAAATGTCTTCGTTGGGCGGCATCCAGCGCCGTTCGGGTCAGGTACGGTGCATGTCGCGTGGCTACATACAGATAGTACATATCTCCATGCCATGATACGGGCTGTGCAGGTTGGAGGGCCAAAATCTCCCGAGATACGTCGTTGGTAACACCCTTGCTTTGTATGGAGCTTCAGTAGGGATATGATCGTAAGCCATGGCAACAACAGCTAACAGAAACGACACTCGGATGAACAAATAAGTCCCTTAGCTCGCGTTACTTACTGCAGATGTTGTTTCGGTGACCTGAACTGCCCACTATTGCGGTGTGCACTGCATTTCACCACCTACATATACATGCGATTCTGTAATTCTCTGTGGAGACATACGTTTAGTGCCGCGTAGGCCGAGGGAAAGGGAACTGGCCCAGTCGGTCGCGCTCGCAAAGCTTTGTACGATTGGGCTGTTCCTCGCATTGCGAATCGGTATTTGTGAGGCGATCCACGACCCGGGATCCGGGCGGGCTGACGAACTTGTTTCGATTTTGTTTAGATTTTAGCCCATTTGTGCGCTTCACCGCCAGCAGCGCCAACAAAACCCCCCGTCGACTGTGGGACGTGCAAAGCGCGTCTGCACGATACTACATTGGCGTCCTAGGTGGCTCCAATACGAACCGACGTTGCCCACCAGGAGGAAGGACGATGGATCGATGACCCATGAATAGCATGGACGCACACTTATACAGCGCAGTAGTGCGATGTTGGTGGGCGTGTAGCCCCTGGCCTAAGATCAGGAATCACACCAACCTATGTACGGATACATAGGATAGATAATTGGCGAATAGCTATCTGTAGGTGGTGGAAGCCCTGGCGCTCCTCCACCTCGGACTCTGGAAACCCAAGCAGTCGCCGTTGAAAATGGTGTGAGTCGAGATCAGTCACGAAGTCAGCCGCCGCTCGGGCACCGCACGCTTCGCGATCCTGATACGTAGCCTTCGCTCTCCCTTCTCTCTTTGTCCTCCTTTTACCTCTTCGTCGATACTGGCAGAGCACCTGACTTTTGACCTCAGGTGTCTTTGCGATTATGACACTGAAGCCAGCTCGAGATTATTAACAGTGACGGGCGTTTCACTCACTCACTCACCAGAAGCAGGCATGGAAGGACAATACACGGTAGATCGTCGTGTACTTGTTGGAGAGTAAGCGCTGTGTACGTAGGCATGTGCATACTGTGTATATCGCACACTACCAACGCAGTAGTAACTGGACATGGATGATGAGTGCCCTGTCGAATCCGCCAACGAAGTGGAGTGTGGGTGGGTGGTGTTTGTTTGCATCCTTGCGTTTCATACACGATTCAATGAACCGTAGCCGTGGAGGAGAATATACGGTAGGCCGCTTTGTTCATGACCGGATAATTGACCTCTCAGTCCAACGGGCATTCAGCCGCACCTTGTGGCATGAGTAGCATGACGGCGAGCACGATGTCAGGGGGAGAATCAGTGCGGGTTAGGAGAAGAAGGGAACTTGACTACAAGTCACCAGGGACCGACCCCGAAAGGGTATATTCCGACATCGATGAGGTAGCGCACCCAAGAGCAGCCCAAGAGACAGCTAAAAGGCACCTACCAGAAGTCGGCGCAAATAGAAATTTCTCACCACTAATTTCACGCTTCTATCACCGAAGCCACTATCATAACATTATAAAAGACTGAAAAAGATAAAACAAAATAATAGAGAGGCTGTCGGCGGCAACTTCAGCATCTGCAGGGGAACAGGCATTAGTATCCCAGGATGGTAGGTACTTAAGTACTCAGTAGGCAGGGAGAATGGGCTACACACCATCCGGCTCCTCAGGTAGGCAAAGATTTCCTAACCCTAGGTAGGTTACCTTAGGTAGGGTAGCCGAGGCGGTTAGCAAAAAACTTGTCAGTCTCACCCACACTAACCACACTAGCCACACCAAGCCTTTTAATATCTTAGAACTTTTTATAGCTAGAAGTTCAGTTCTTTTAAGCGTTTTATAAGTTTAGTTAAATGGCGCGGCAGATAGACAGGCGTGCTATTATATTAGAAATAGCTTTAAACTTGTGGTAGTTGTTTTAATAGTTATTTTAATAGTTGTTCCGGCGGTTAATCTAATGGTGTGGCTAGGACTGACAAGTTTTCTGCTCATCGCCTCGGGTAGCATACCAAATCTGTTATTCAATCAAGTGAGGGGCAGTGAGAGCATGTCATTAATCCTCTCCCAAATCCTCCAGTTGGAAGTTTACTACTGAGTATGCACGATCATGACACTGCCTACCTACCTACGCTACAGTATATACATTACCGGATTGGGTATCACAGACAGACAGATGCCCGCCTTAAATACTCGATGTAGGTGGTGTACTGTGCTTACTTGCCTTAGCGAGGTCTACGATGGGTGCCATGGATGCAGAGGAGTATAAGTCTGTATGCAGGCCGGTATTTAGGATTATCCTTTTGGCATGTCACCAACTCTTGTTTTCAAGCTTCAATTTATAAACACTCGACCTTAATTACTGGTCAGCAAGCTGCTGTAGGTTATTTACTTGAGCACTGCCTTACCTACAGTACTAGATATCTGCCTATGTAGGTAGGTAGCGTATGAAGTACCTACCTACCTAGACTACCTAGGTAGGTCCCCGCTTCAACTGCTAGTAGCTCAACCGCCTACCCAGGTTTAGGTAGGTCTAGGTAGCTCGTTAGGTACGGTACCTACGCTAATTCCAGGGGTGTGCTCCTAATATGCATGAACCCCTCCCCCCCAGTCCCAGACCCTCCAACGACCAACCATTTCGAAATTCTCACTACAATGTACACCACACTACCTCTTCTCTCGATCTTTACCCCCATCGTCTTTGCATTGGTCTTGGGCTTGGGAGACCCGTCCCGTCGTTTCCCTTCTCTCCTTCTTGCGTTGCTAATTTTCTGTTTGTTTCCCCCTATTTCTTCCCCGGATTGCGAAGGCACATGGTGAAGAAATCTTAGTGTGAATCTGAGGGGCGAATTGGTTGTTTATTAGTCTGAGACTGGTTTTGTCGTCTCAATCCGTCACAACCTACGCTCCAAGTTTACCCCGTCTTCCGTTCCACCTCGTCCCATCTTGAACGGCGGCGGCGGCGGTAGTGGCAACGACAGTGCTATCATTGCCCATGGTTCTCGTTCCGTACCCTCATCCGATCGAATAAAACGACCGCAAAAAACGCCCTGCAGGTGCGACCGGCGCACTGCATACGTACACTTATCTAAGTCGCAGTACACCGCACTGCCGTGCATACAGCTATATCGCAGCCGTTGCGCATCGAAACACGAATATACCGTGCGATCGAGAAATAGCCGGACCAGGCATTGGAAACAAGAGGGCCTGGCATATCTCTCGAGGTTCTTCGTCACACTTCAACAAAATTCTGGCTCGCCCATTCGTACCCCGTGTCGTCTTTTCTACCTTGAAAGTGTGAGACCAGAGAAAGAAGGCGACAGACGAAGAGAGCAGAATCTCCAAGCCAATTGCACTGGCCCCGGTTGTAATTGCCCCGAGAACAAACCTACTCACATACTGATATTAATTACATCTCGAACTGTCGACTCGCCGCGTAGCATTATATCAAGACGGAATCCTCGAGGCCTGGGTTGGTTCCAAAACCGACTTGCCCTTAGCTCCAATACACGCTCTGTCTCCAAGTATCCGATTCTGGCTATTTCCGTGCACCAAAGTATACTGGGTTTTGTCAGTTGGTGTGCGAATCTTACGGAAGATTGGCCAAGTCCAGACTTCGTGAATGCCAGCAGATTGCTGTATACTCAAACGTGTACTCCCTAGTAGGTTCGGCAAAATACGAGATTCGCATATGATCCCCGAGCCAACACCATTTACCTGAATAGGCATACAAAAGTCTACAGCTGTTTCTTCTAATGCACACCTACGGCTTGCGAAGGTGAAGGGGTACCGGGATCCTGCTGGTACAGTTGGAGTAGTTCTTTCCAACAAGTTCTTCTTAGCTTGCCCTGCTTACCCTACATTATATTCTCAGCACAGCAAAGTAGTTGTCGAAGACTACCCAGCGGGGTGCAATGCCATGGAGAGCTCTTCGGCTCCGCTAGCGGACTATTTCTGGATCGCAGGCATTGAGTCCGTGTCTTACAACGATGTCCCTGCCCCGACGGCATCTAATCAATTAGATGCCACTATTGCCGAGGATGGCGAGCCTGATGACACGTCCGATTCTCAGGCACCGCCGCTTGGGCACAAGCACAGCGCTCGGCATTCCCGCCAAAACTCAAGCAACCGACTTTCCAGGGTCTCTCTCTCAAACTCGATCCATACCCTAGAAGAACTTGATGGCAATACGAGAAGTAACCGCAGTAGTGCTACCATTAGACCTAACCCACCCCCAGCAGGGATCGAGAACTCGGATGGGCCCTTGATAGATTTTGACTTTGACAAAGCTCTTGTCAAGTTTGCCGCAGAACGGGAGAATTTCTTAGAAGACCTCAGCTTCTCTGCTGGGGCGAAGACACAGAGTAGACCACCGATGGTGAATCCACGGGCTGAGCGAATTAAAGCAGACGAAAGCGCCAACGGAAGGCTAAGCCCCTTGAAGAGCATCAGGGGCAGCATTCGCGGAAGCATACGGCGCAAGATTAGCTTCAGAGACATGAATAGCTCAAGGAAGCAACCGACTACTCCTAGACCTGGTATGGACCCATCAAAGGATCGTGTAGCAGGGCATTCTACGGTGCTCCTCGACTACGACTGCGAAAAGCAGCCCACGTTCTGTACTGACATATTTGCATTAGCTTCGGTTCGGACAGCGAGACGACTCAGTAATTATAACTCGGTTATTCCACCTCCTCAACCACTCAATCTCGACCCTGACATGCATCCTCTTAAACGGCGCTTCGAACCCGAGCTTCTCGATAGATATCCACCCCGTGACGCCAAAGAAGATCCTAGCAGGAGAGGCAGATTCCCGGATTATGTTCCAATGTTCGCCTTTCCCAATGACATTCAAATAGTCTCTTCTGACGAGCGTCCACGGTCCACATGGCACGGGTTTACGATGACCTCCGACGATAATTCCAAGATTTATGGCGTGACGATTATCGTATGGATGGCGCTTACGACAGATGTTGCTGAGGAGATTGAGAAGAGGTGTGAGCGCTGGAGGCAAAGTCACATGAGCGAGGAAGAGCGGGAACTTGCTGGCAGTTTAGGGGCAAGATTAGCTGCTGAGCGTGCACATTTGTCGCAGCTCCTCGCTAAGCTGCCAACTATACCCTCCGGATCAGCGGCTCGCGAGATACTCGATGAAGAAATCAGTGCTGTCGAAGAGAAGATCAGCTTGATGGCAGAGATGCTACGGCCCCTTAGGCATGGGGCCGCGTCAAAAATCGATGGGCTTACTGCGGGTGAAAGTGGACTATGGACCCCTCGTGCTTTTGGCATTCTGGGACGCGATGCTACCAGGGTAGGGTTCTGGAAAGACTGGCTGCGAGCTGTTATCGTGCCTATGACCGACGGCGGTATTCTACGAGTCCCTCCAAGCTCTCCAAGAGTCGGGCGATGGCAGCCCTTAGAACGGTATGTGGTCAATTTGTGTACTGAAGCGTTTAGCCCTCTCAGTTCCAAGACGCAAGTTGAAATTGGTGTGCGAGAGCTTCGGCTCTATGCTCGGGCTGAAGCAGTCAATGAACTTCCTGGTTCCCGCAATACGGACTTGTACGCACTTTTCAGGTCTTTGTCACTCGAAAATGTCGTCACTCTTTTCGAGTATGCGATGTCCGAATCTCGAATCATTCTGCTTTCTTCTCACACCTCCATGCTCCATTTGGCGTCGCATGCCCTGGCCAGTCTCTTATATCCCCTTTCTTGGGCTAGCATCTTTATCCCGATACTGCCTGCTAGACTATTGTCAGCCCTAGACGCTCCCTGTCCCTACATTGTTGGCATTGAGCGCCGTTACGACAATATAGAACTTCCAGACGACGACTATGTGTTGGTTGATCTTGACAAAGATACTATTGATTCCACGTCTCAACCCATCCGCCTTCCCAAGCAGATCCGACGTAAATTGCTGTCATTGCTACAACTCGCTGCTCCGCACGCTATTCGATGCGGTGTCACCTCTGGGCCGCCACCATATGCTATCGAATCCTTCCCGTACGACGCCTTCTCCGCTGAGAACGGCTCGCTATTCCATGAGAGGGCCCAACCAAGCACATTTGCGAAGTGGGTTGCTCAGAGCTCAACTTCATTCGGCGAGCCCGAGCCAAAAGAACTGATAAGAGTGCCTGTTTTCAATGCCTTTGCTAGTGCTAAGCCAGGAGCTGCCGACCGTCCGACGACTAGTAAATCAAATAAGACCAGCCCGCCGTCATCCCTTTCCCCCGTCTCTATCAACTTCCCGCCCATGCCTTCGACACCAATATCAAAAAGCGATTCTGGATTTGCCCTCTCGACGACATTACGCGAAAAGAGGTCCGGGCATTTCGACGAAAGGGGCCGTCGTAGCTCATCGTTCGGACAAGCACCCTATCATCGGCCGCATGCTCCTTTCCTCAATGGACATCAGGCAAATCTTTCAATTTCCGCTATATCCATTGATTCCCAGTCGTCTTATGGTGGATTCGGGGGGTATGCTCCGTCGACCTACGCACAGTCCACTCTTGCTGCATCCACCATTATGCCAAATATGCTTATACAGCCAGTTAGGAATACCGAGACAACGGTGTGGGTCGAGGGACATTGCTTCAATTTAAGCACGAATGACATTAGTTTTACATGTACTATATGCGATGAGCGCTCTGAAGGAGAGGGATGCTATAAATGCTCGGGATGTGGCGCTATCTCACACGGTCGTTGTCTCGGCTGTGTTAGCCTGGTGTGCCCGATAGCATTCAACACTGACAAAATACGGGCTGCCTTTGTGCGCTGCCAGGCCAGCTTGCTCTATACATACAGAAAACACTTAGGCCGGCCATCCAAAGAACAGAGAAATAATGGCCAGTTGTACGCTTTCGACATGAATGGGTTCATTAGGAGCTTGCCTTACGACCAGCAAGAGTATGCAACAATGATGAAAGACACTCAAGGTATGCAGGGTACCCTCGCTCTTCATTGCTACTAAAACTAACCTGGATTTTTAGCTTTTAATGAGTTCATCCATTCACGAGAGACACAGCCACCTACTAACTCGGACATTCGCCTGTTCGATGAGATCATCCTAGCCAAGAAAGCTCGCGGCAAGCCCAGCCTCACCACAGGGCTGTCCCGCCTTTCTACAATCCGTGCATCCCACGGTATTTCTAGTGGTTTGCCGTCCAAAGGAAATAAGACGTCATCCTATCTTACGGATATCTCCGATCATCTCTGGCGTACTGCATCTGTACCTATGCCGAATGCCAAGTTTCCAGGTGATTACCGAACTGTTATAACAAGAATTCCGGCTAGGTTAGACCCTGCCTTGATGAAAGAACCTCGTGCTATACAAGGTGTACCGCGTCCCGAGCAGCGCAAGAAGGGAGTGCTGAGGAAGCAAGTTCCAAGTATGATGGGGATACCAACTCTTTCTCTCCCTGTCCCCCCTACTAAGGATTCGTAACGCGAAGTCGGAGAATAATGCAGAAAAGAAGAAAGGAAAAGAAGGCACAAGGCGATATGAAATCCCATTGCGAACGAGAACAAGGCGCAACTACAAGCTGAACCTACCAGAGCCTTTGGCAACGTCGAATGTGTATTATATAATCGAACTTGAAAGTTTGGAGAGAAGGATTACTGACCGAAATGATGATGTTACTTCAAAGCCGGGACTTTCCTAAGTGATCAAAAGACTACGGCTTCATTCTCGACAAGCCCTTGACTAGGATAGGGATCAGGGGAAGTCGTCGTCGGAAATCCCCACGCCGACAAGGTCTAGCCTTGCGTAGACCCCTATCAAACCTCCATAAAAAAAAGTCTATCATCCATCAGGGCAAGAAGGAGGGCGGCAAGGGGGAGGAGAAGAAAAAGGCTCAACCGGACAGTTTGAATATGTCGGAGTAAAAATCACGTGTAGTAGTAGCAGTAGTAGTACAACTCGGCGTGGACATGGAATGGCACGGACAAAGGTACGATGAGGCATTTGCATTTGCATGGCATTGGCATTACGACGGCATACTTTTTAGTGTGGCTTTTGCGCAGCATACACGGGCGCATTTGTCGGATTAATATTGACTCCAATCTTAACGCTTCCGATCTCTACGTTCCTCTCTCTCCCCCGCTCTTACTCTAACTCTTTCTTACTTGGGCTAGTAAATGTGTGACTGCTTTATAACTTCCTCAAAGATCTCGGAGACCGGAAAAGACAACTGAGGCTGGCAGTGAGGGTTGTCTTTGAGTTTGCCATTCGAGGGGAGCTGTTTTGTCAAATAACGTGTGCGTATTTGCTTGTAGGTCTACGGATGAACGTCATAGGGCTCACGCGATGATGGGTCGGGCATGTTCTTTTCTACGGGCGTTCGAGCGGTTTTGCATATGTTGGATAAGCGCGAAATGACATTGGGTCACGCCGCTGTCGCCTGTCGTCATGCTTGTACCATGGATGAGGATGAAGTAAGGTGTGGTGTTACTCTGACAGGTATATCGATGTTGGTGGTATGTTGTCTCGCTCAGGCAGGCCAATCTCGATGTATCTGATAACCTACGCACCTTTTGCGTCCAATCTAGCGAGTCCTTTCCCGTTCTGTTGTCCCGTTTCTCGCCGCTGCGTATATATATACCTATGCTTCTCCAGCGTTCATAGAGAGAGAGCTTCTGGTATCACTTCATGAGGTCGGAAATGAAAGCGCGGAAAAAAGAGAAAAAAGAAAGTAGTAAGCGCGATCTTGATTTCGAGCGTCTAGTCTAGCTTTATGACATGGTAATTTCTCCCTACTCGTACATAGATGATTTCTTGGTTTCTAAATCATTGATTCAAACCCCCGACTCATCGGCCATCACAGGAAAAGGGGTTCGGTTGTTGAGGAGAGGGACTCTACTACAGAGAATCTTTTAGTTTGCTTTGAGACAACCTGCACTTCGAGCATTTGACAATTCTCGTCTCTGCCGGGTTGATCAGTACATATCTCGCTCGGTCTTGCGAGACACGCGCTTTGAGACATCGTTATAGATTGAAACTCTACGCAATAGCAGCTATTGCTGGCGATCTCTGGAAGGCGAACGCAACGAGTACGCTCTTCAATCATAATGCCGACTGAAGTGGTACCGGGGATAGTTTCGGGACGACTTTATTGCAAGTCCCTTTTGGCTGGATTTTTATGTTGTAGCTCATAATCTGCGGCGTTCTGTGGGTTCGTAGATGTCGCTAAACAGATGAAATGTTGTATAGGGGATTGTCGTCGGCAGGAGAGTCTAGCGGACTTTGACATACTGCCATCTGATGTAATATGGATGTATACATCTGCTGTAAGAGGTATCAGACGCATGGCTCGTACTCCCTGCGTCTTTGCTTGGAATACCGCCCGTAAAGGTATGTGACAGTGAGATGATCTGATCTATTTCATGTGTAGCTTTCGATGGTAACAAATCGCCTTGATAGCGGCATACTAGTCATGGTCGTCGTTAGAAAAGTGAATGGTTTCCGCTTGGGTGAGCTTTCTGGCGCCTTATACAGCGCGCTTCGAGCTCGGGCCCGTCCCAGACGGTCCGCCACTGCTTCCGTCATCTCGGGGTTTTGGCCGTGGCTGTTTCTCGTACGCATTCGGGCTCGGCTGGCGAGGCTTCTTACGCTTCCGGTCTCGTCCTCCGGCTCTGCCGTTTTGTTCTGAATGATTGTGGTTGTGTTCGTGGCCGTTTTCGTGGCTGTGTTCATGTCTATGCGCGCCATCTGGCGCGTGATTGTCCTGTCGTTGCTGGCGCTCCCTCGCCCTGCGCTGTGCAATGGCCCTTTCTCGCGCATCATACGGGTCACCGGAATCCGAGTCGGAGCCCGAGTCGGATGAGGACGAGTCAGAAGATGACTCGTCCGAAGACTCGCCTACGGCTTTCGGCGCGTGGTAGATACAGCAGACTAGAGTGCACTGTGCTTAGCGACTAGTTCATACCGTAGATAGTTCCTGAGGGCGCCGTCAAACCTTTGGAGCTCTTGCGCCCTAGTCCCTCGTTATCGACGACATTTTCAGCCCATTGGACGCGGTGAGTAGAGGGCGCACGGCCACCTGTTAGACGCAGGATTGCCGGTGCCGGCTGTGTTGTAGGACTTGAGGGTGTCTCGGCCGGTGGGAGCACCTGAGTCTGCGAGCCGGAGTTGGTCGCTTGTTGTTGCTGGCCCTGGGCCCGCGGACGCCCAGACATGGTGTCCTCCCGAAGGCGCACGCGCGCGGGTATGCGGTCGTGTAGTGTTGTGTTGTTGTGCTGTTGTTGCTGTTGCCGTTGCCGATTCCGCCGTACTCACCGGACCCAGTGTGGGGAGAGGCTGGATTACAAAGTGAATTGCGTGGTTTGGCCCACTATCGTCGCCTTGTGTCCGCGGTGGTTAGTTGGACTCGTCGCGGTTTAATCTAGGTGTAGAGACTGAGTGAGTGTTTTTGACGTGAGGACATAGGACTAGGTAGGATGCTGTAGCTGGAATGGTGGGAGGTAGAAGAAACTCGAAGCAAACAGTCGTTGGCAATGAGGGGCAGGCAATAAAGGGCGTTTGTGTTCCTGTTGACCTTTTATACATACACACACGGAGTTGCCGCTCGTTGGCCACCGGCCGGAGATTGTGTAGCTACTACCTCTCCCGGGACTCTCCCTACCGTTAGCTAGATGACATAATTAATTGTTACAAAGTCAGTTGAGAGATCATTATGAGGCTTTTTCTTTCTTTTTCTAGTCGTTGTTGTTTTTCGGACATCCGTGATCCCGTGATCCCGTGATCCCGCTGCCCCCTTTTCACATATTTAGCTGTTGTTATAAGCTTGAAGAATTGGCCGAGTTTATTTTGAATTCCGATGCTTCATTGCCCCTCGCTTTATCGAGCCTTATCACCTCATATCCTGGTCGGATCTTGCCGCCCTAGCTCGCCCCACGTTCACGTGTTGACAGGAGCTTGTTGAAAAGCTGAAAAGCAAACTGAAAGCTTCTTCTCATCGCTAGTGTAACAGCCCAGGATCTTACATGCAACTACCTAGTAGATGCTTCGTAAATACATTTAAGTTCTATCCCACACGTATCTACACGATCTCTACAGTGTAACCTGCTAGTATATATATATATATGGTGTTGTACATGATATTTACACATCTACTCGCCCGCTAGGTTTGGGTTAGAATCAATGATTGCATTGACAGCAAACTTTAGGCAGCTTCCTGCGCACGTTGGAGTTTCTTCTCGAGTTTCTTTGCACCCTTCATGCTTTTCCTCGGTCTCGATTTCCGTGATGCCACCGTAACTCGTGGCTTGTTCATCATCCAACCGTTCATTGGCCGGCGGCAAGAGATGAACTTGCCTTCTGGGCTGTACACATCCACGATGGGCCAATTTGGCTCGTTCTCATTCCCCTGGTCCACGGGTGGAGGGGGTGGCAGCTTCGGCTTCTTCGCGTCCTCCGCTATGGCCTCCAGTCGCTCCATGGCTGACATTTCACCGCCGGGCTCAGTACTATCATCTGGTTCTTCCGCCTTCGGCTGAGCTTTGGGCGCAAATAAGTCCTTTGTACGAACTTGAGCGACGATTTCTACCCATCCAACGCCTTCGATTAGAATGTCGGTCGAAAGTACGCGGTAGGGGAGGCGTTCCACATCCAGGTTAATGGCACTCTTTCGTGTCAAAGGCCCCGTCCGCTGCTTGGTCACGTCCCACTTGAGCTCGTAGGAGCCTGCAAGCTTGGTCTGGTCCCCAGTGCCAGGTACGGTAATGTTCTCGACGTTGACTTCGCCTGTCTGATTTTGTATACCGACAGCTTTGTCCGTCCTACACACATGAGGCTTGATAGATGTAAATGCGTATGTCAACATGATGGGAGCAGGCTCACGAGGAGTTATACGAATGAATCCTCCGAGAAGCAAAGATTGACCCGGCTTCAGCGTCATTTGCTCTGGGACGATACGAGATTGCATCAGGAGAGACAGACGATGTTCTTTCCTCACATGGAGCTCCAGGCCAGTTCTCTCCAAGCCAGGTAAATCGATCAGCTCGCCCCGGCCATTACCGAACGGGACTCGGATAGGTGACGCTGTTGTCCCAGGCAGGTCTGAGACTAGAGGCATCTCAGGATATTGAGTTTCCTTAGGCGCGGGAGGTAACAGAGAATAGTCATCCAACAGCTCGTCTTGGGCTGAACCATCGCTTGGCGAATGCGCATCATCTTCAATCTCATGGACCGGCGGCATTAGCTCTTTGCTAGCTTTTGCCTCCATGTCAACAGTGATTTGGTGTTTTGAAGGATCCCAGTCCATCCTTCCTTTGGGAAATACAGCCTCAAAGAGTTGGCTTTTTCCTACGTTGGCCTTGCCCAACATCCAGCCTCCTCCACCCCTCTTCCAAATGTCTTCTTTCAGCTCTTTTGTCCACCAACTCCTCTTTGCGCTGACGACTCTCAGGTTTCCCAACCTTATGTTGTCCCCAGCACGACCTAGAGCGTCTCGTAGCACCTCCCGCAAATATGGGAAGAGGGTGTCCACCTGAGGCTTCGTTGGCGCTAGCAGATCGGCTCGGGTTACGACGAAGCTCATCTCGGTCTTTTGGCCACGATAGAATCGCCCTGCTCTTGACCGCCGGTTCTTGGAGCGCAATGGCATAGTATCAAGGAACTGCGATATCTTAGGCACCAGGGACATTGGGAAATCGGCAGCGTCGAGGACATGATAAACGTGGTTGTATTTATAGGGCGACTCAAGCAGCGTGTCGCGAATGGACTCGATGCTCGGGTGGTAGATCGACTCCCCAGTGTGGTTATGCAGTAGAAAGTGACATCTATCACACAGTGGCTTCTTTGGCGGAGCCTGCGATTTTGTGTCGATTGGGGGGAGACTGAGCGCCAGTGCTCTTACGTCGACGCCTTGCTTCTCCAACTCCTTTGCGTCAAGTTGTCTCAGCGCATCTTCGAAGATTTTGTCTTCATGTTGTGAGTGGCTAGAAGACGCATTGGCGCCAAGATACCTTTTCACGGCATTGCGACTCAAGTCAAAGTAGCCTGGCTGGCTGGGGTGGGAGGTTTGCGACAGAGCACCACATCCTCTACACTGTCTTGGAAGCGACCTGGTAGGGACGAATGAGTTCTCTAGAGGACTGGATGCAGGAGAAGTAGTCGTCGCAGGATCAGCTTGGAGATGCAGGCATCGTCTGGAGGTCTTCCATGGTGAATGTTGAAATCGCGACGACAAGACTTGCGCACCTGACCTTGGCAGACAGGGACTCGATGCTCGGGCAGAAGGACAGAGGAAGAGGGGCAGTTCTAATTTGGTAGATTTTTCGGAAAGATCGAGGGCGTTACTGAGCCATCGTCTGGTAGGGGCGCGGTGCATCGTCCTTGTAAAAGGAGGAAGCAGAATGGCGGCCAGGTTGGAGAGGAAATAGACAGGCTAACTGATCAACCCAAAAATTTTGAGACTCGAGCGTTACAATCCCCCTGCAATAATGGCGGGGACATAGTGTGCCTAATTTAGCTAGTAGAGGCCCTACAACTAGAACTGACCTTGGGCTTCCGCCACAGCGGGGCTGTCGGCGTTAGAGAACCCCGAAGCCTCGGCCATAGGAACCCAATCGATAAAGCCTTACAGGCCTTACAAGCCCTCCCACATCATTGATGTGTGCTGTGCTGTGCTGTAACTCACCACGTGGGCTTTCATCATTCAACCTGGAATCCTCCGATCCAATTAGGGAATTTCTAATACCTATCAACCTACTTCCTTCAAACGAGGACAAACGAGAAATAAGCGATCAGCATCGCGCCTATAACCCTAGATATACCACCAAAATTGAAGCTCCCAAGCCATCGCGACCTTTGCCCCAGCTGTTAAGCAACCATGACTGAGGGTGTCTCCTCGTCCGAAGATGCTGCCACAGCTCGCGCGGCCGAGCAAGTTCGCTTGCGCAAACAACGTCGGGAAGCCAAGATCAAGGCTGGGGGAGCTTCGAGGCTAGACAGGATCACAGGCCTAGGCGGCGGTGTGCTAAGGGGTTCGTATAGCCCCATCTTACCTTTCTTTGTTAGTCTGATCTAATCATGATCGCCAGCAGAGTCTCCCACCCAATCACCAGCCAGTGTCGAATCTACAATCGCGAAGCCTGCTGCCGCTGCTGCGGCGCCTACCGCCTCAGAGGGCCATGCCGATCCGGAGGAAGTCGATATCTCTCAGCACTACTATTCCCCGCAGACGACCCCTCGTCCACCCCAAGGTGATCCTTCCAATATATCCGAAGCACAGCTCCGCCAGATGATGCTCGGCTTTGATCAGCCCTCACCGGCAGACTCTGGCACGCCGCCGCCGCTCACTAGTAATCCCTTCCTCGGCGGTGCCTCTCCGATGCCCGGCATGGAGGGTATGGGTAGTGCGGCGGGCTCGGAACAAGATCAGATGATGCAGATGCTTCAAAAGATGATGGCAGGCGGCATGCCCGGCGGAGCGGACGGCAGCAACCCGCTTGCAGGAATGGGACTAGAAGGGCTCCTGGGCGGAGCAGGCGGACCCAATCCGATGCAACAAGGCCAGGCAACAGAGCAGAACAAGAATGCGAACCTGTGGCGCATCCTCCATGCTATATTTGCTCTAGGACTAGGCATCTATGTGGCGCTCTCAACCACATTTACAGGGTCCAAGGTTGAGCGGGATACCGACAACCTACAGAGCACGGGTGTCATGGGTGCGCAGAACCTTGACCAGGCGCGTGCGTGGTTCTTTTATGTTTTCACAAGTATCGAGACGGTGCTGCTAACGTCTCGATTTATGATGGAACGGAGTGCTGGCTTTACTCCCTCAGGTTGGACGTGGACTATCACGGGCATGCTGTCGGATCCGATAAGGGGTTATGCCCGCCACGCGCTTCGGTATGCACAGATCTTCACCACTGTACGAAATGATGCCCTTTTTTGTGTTTTCGTAATGGGGGTGTGCTCATTATTGCGAGGATGACGAGTCCTGGGGTAGGAGTGCTGTAAATTAAATCCACACTAATATATATTTGCAATGACCATGAATCTTCATTCCATACAAACGTTTTGGTGGCTGTGAGCTATTATTATACAACTAGAGATTTATTTGACACGGGCTCCCTGTTCCTGTTTTCCGAAATACACACTTTAATCATCCTCCCTAATACCGTCTTATACACTTCCAACCAGCCAGCTGGCTAGGAACTTTAATTATACCGAAATAACCTCCGAGCCTCGAAAATTTCCCTGCATGTGCCCAAAATGTATTCCGCGCCTGCTCATGCTTTTGATATCTAGCTTTAAATAACACTGGCTATATATCTCTCCTCCACATCATGCCGGACTCAAGACCATGCCATTCTTGAGGGCTTGGAGGTCCTTCTTGCCAAACGGATCCTTCTTATTGAACGACGCGGCCTTCCTCTCAGAAGACGGCAATGTTGTGATATCGTAACGGTCACCGCCAATCTTAGGAGTGCCCCTTCCATTGCGAGAAATCCCTTGGTGCTTGACATATGACGTGAGCGCTGCCTTGAATCCCCAGGGGTCTTTAGCTCCTTTTCCCGGCAACTCAATGTCGCCTACGGCGTGGGCCATCAGCTCTTCGATGTCGTCGGGTCCTTGCAGTGTAACGCCACGCTTGTTGGCGTACGTCAGAACCGCGTCTTCAGGGTGATCTGGCTGAAATTTGAGCTTCTTGGTGTATTTCTTTCGTCTATCGTCTTCTAGCACGTTCATTCTTCGCCAAACAGAGGCAAGTTCCATGTACATGGCCATTGTGCAGCCCAGGCTCTGCACGGCTGTGGCGTCGCCTACGAGGCCTTCCTCGTCGAGCTGTGCCAGCATAGCGAGAAACATGCGGCCTACGAGACGCGCTGCCTCCTGTACTCTCTCACCGTCATCGGCCCTGTGCATGATGTTAGTGCTGTAGGAAAAGAGAAAGACCAAATATGACACCGAATGGACGAATTGAACGAATGGATAAGGTGGAAATAAGTGTCTACTACGCACATGCAGAATTTTTGACCGGTGCGATGCAACAGCCAATGGGCGGCGGCTTCGCAGACAGCCCATTGCTCCCGCCATCCGCCCCGCTGCTCCTTCTCGGCTTCCTCGAAGTCGAGGACCAGATTCTCCAAGACCTCCAACGAGCCATAGGCCGAGAAGTCGTTGTATATATACATGGAGAAGTGGTCCGGGTCCCGAACGAAGTTGTGCAGAAATTGGTTCATGGACTTCTTGTAGCCTGCCCAGGTGATGACCCAGGGGTGCTCGGGGTTCGCGGCGACGGGCTTGAAGCATTTGCATTGCTTCTTGCCACAAGGAGGGCCCTGTCGTTTCAAGCCGTCGACAGGTCGTTCACTTCCATCTCCTTCGTCGTCGTCGTCGTCCTCCTCCTCCTCTTCCTCACCATCGGAACTATCTCCGTCTTCAGAATCCCCATCGTCGTCCTCGTCATCGGATTCATCGGAGTCAAGGTAGAAAGGCAAACAGAGTGTGATGTACGAATATGCCTTCTCCTCGTCTTTCCAGCACAAGCGGTATTCTGCCTCAGCATTTGCGGATGCAGAAACAGCCGACCAACGGCTGCTGCGAGGAGGCTCATATTCGAGCTCGGCTGGCGGCGTCGCAGCCTTTTTGGGCTTTTTGGGCATTTTATTGGCTTGGCTGGTAGAACCGGTAGATTTGCGTTTCGGTGGCATATTTATTGAAGAACAAGGCTACGTTTGGTACAGTATAATGGAAATGCAACGCAAGGTGGAGTTATTTTGTTGAGACAAGATTACAGCCCAACGTGTCTCACTGCAGGTTGATTTGCCAATGACATACGTCAAGTGGCAAGTGTTTAGGCCACCGGATGGCTTAGACTGATTTAATACAGAAGACCTACACATGGTCGCGGCATGGCGCGACTTGGACGCGTCGCACAGGGGGATGCCCCTGACGTCATATATCATCTTGTCTTATTTACAAGTATCTCCTGAAGGAGATATGCAGACATTAGAATGTGTTCTACAACGTCCACCGAAAAATATAATATACTAGTAGAATGCTAAATAAGTGTGTATTGTACCAGATTATCACCAGTGGTGTTGAAGATGTAGAAACCGGTAGACATACTAGAAGAACAGTGAAGAGAGGTAAGTAAGTAGGTACCTCCCTAGTATGCTGCCCTTTATGGAAGGTTGTCTAATTAATAGACTCCCCGCTGGGTAGGTACTTATCTTAGGTAAGTTAATGACCCTGGTTATGGCTACCTCAGGCAGCCTTAGGCAAGCTTAAGGAGCTTCAAGACCCTGAAAGAGCTAACTTAGAGGGAGCCGTCCACTACTATCTACTTGGGGCTTAAGTGCTACGGCGCTAAAAGCTCCCTTTTTTAGTAGTAAACGACAACTTCAAGCATCGCAACAGAGAACAAAAGAAGGTGAGACATCAACACTATTCAACGCTGAAACCTGTCACCCAAATCTCCCAATTGGACCTTCCTTCGTCCGTACACGTCTCTCTCTACGTACACGCACGCTCTTGAGCCTCACAACGCCGCTCTCGCCACGATGCCCCGAATGCCCAAGTACTCCCCATACGGCGCAAGACCGAGAAGATCCGCGCGCCTCGTCTTTGGATGGGTTCTCGTTCTCGTCCTAATACTTGGTTTAACCTTCTATCTCACATCGCGCAGCGGCGAACCGTCGAAAGTCAATACGAAAGTCGTCATGGACAATCTCAGAGGTCGCACCGGAGGATCATTACGTGAGAAGACGTCTCGAGTCGTCGATTAAGGGCAATTATATCCCCCCAAAAGGGCCAATTGCTGTATACCTATATTTGAAGAGATAATGGAAGAAGAAGAGGACGTACCCGACCCGTCGAATCGGACAGCTGAGAAACACGGCGCTCGAGTATGTGCGCGAACGTTTTGCACCAACAGAGAGGCATCCAGGAACACCTCCAAGAGTTCCCAGTGTATATCACGGCGTTCAGGCAATTTTAGGTTTTCGATGCCAAAAAAAAACATTTTAATCGGCGCAATAGTCAACCAAGCGCAAGCCACCTGAGCCGTGGCTAAGGCTAATTTAAAATACATAATGTGCTTCTCAGCATCTCGACATTTATACAACGTGTATCCTTGTTGCAGCTGATCCCTTATAGCGCCGTCTAGGCCGAGCCGAGTGATGTTCTCGATTGCTTATTTTACGCCAATACCACATTGTGGTCAAGCGTTCTGCATTTATAAGGTATCACGAAACGTTGTCATTTTAATCGAGGCATAAGGCCGCATATAAGAAACTCGAATAAGAAAGCTTGAGGATCTAAACAGGCACCACTTCAATGTCCGCAACCGCTTCGTTCCCGCGTCTTGCAGTCTCCCTATGCGGCGCCGAGTCCTGCGACCGGCACAGATGATTAAATAAGCCTTTCCCGAAGCGCTCAAACGCCTTTTTGATCCCGCCGACTTGGATGAGCTGCTTCTCCATCTCACTGAGCTCAAAGTGGAATTCATGCCCTCCACACCGAATAACTGAGGCGGCCATGTCAACCTCAATCTCCGACCCCATCTGTACGATATCGTATAGATCTTCCCCATCGCCTCTCCGAGGCACTTGGATACCAAGAAGCCCAAGGTTGGGCTGGTTTCTAGCATAGATGAAGGCGAACGACTCGGCGATGACGCACTTGACGCCGCATCCTTTCAGTGCGTTGACTGCTACGTCACGAGACGACCCAACTCCGAAACCTTTACCTGCAACGACGACATTGTGGCCTTGGTTTTGAACGAGGTCCCTGAACCCAGGCATGAAGTATTCCATGCAGTGCGATCCCCATTCTTCATCTGTTTCACACAAATGTAGAAAGCTGGTTGGAATAATCTGGCATGTCCACTTAGTCTCGGGTCGAATTGCAGGGTTGCGATGAGGCGAATACAGGTGGACTTACAGCGTCAGTATCGATGAAATCTCCCAGTCTCATAACCCTTCCTTGGATAATCTCCGCCGGTTTCGGCTCTGCATTTATGGCAAACTGTTGCTGTACCGGGGAAGATGCGGTACTTGGCAGTGACATTGAATCGCCTTCTGAGGAGGATGTATCATCCTCGGCGTCTGTGCCATACGGTTCGTAATACGTGATATCACTTTCACGTGCAGCTGCCACACTTGACTCCATCTCACCTTCGAGGTGAAACTTTTCTAATACAGCAGGGGTGTCTTTGATCGGATTGTACGACAGATATTTTATTAGCTCGTCTGAATCAAGCTTATCGAGGAGCTCTTGAGGATCTGTCACTGTCATGGCGAACGATGACGCTGCCACTGTCGCCGCGGACGCGATGTTCCCGATTGAGCCTATGTAAGGCGAACATGTGAGTAGATCTCATACCCTTACAGTAAGAGGTGGTTATGAACCCGAGAAAAGCTACTAAGCCCACAATATATTAGGAACGGCTCACCTGGTCCCATTCGATTCTTGAAGTTACGGTTTTGAGAACTCAGCCACCGTTCTCCCGAGTGGGCTTGATCGGTTCCTTGACCAATACACATTGAGCAGCCAGGGACACCAATGCTGAACCCTGCGCGGCTGTATATGTCGAGGAGCCCAAGGTTCTCTAACTTATGGCGAATGGGGCGTGAACCTGGTACGACGACTCGCCGGCCCTTACTAATGGGCTCAAGTCCTGCGTCAAGTCCTGCTTTTAGGATCAAAGCACCGATAATTACTGCATTATACGATTAGTTATTCCTCTGTGACAGGCGGTATTCCAAACATCATGAATGATGTTTGAGATGTGATCAAGATGAACGGCTATCACTAACAATCTTCCTCGGCAGTGGTGCAAGCACCTATAAAGCAACCGTCTAGTTCATAGTCTCGTAGCTCGGTGACCGGGACGACATTATCTGGCGATGGGTGAACAGCAACAAATGAAGTCACCTGAGATAAGTCAATGGCATGTTGCTCCGCATATTCAGCGTCGGGGTCAGCCCGAAAGTAAGTAGCACCAGAGCGGTACTTGCGTCGAACCCGTCTCGAGATATATTCCAACGTTCTTTCGTCGGATTCGAAAATTCCCGTTACAGCGCCGAACTCCTATGTGAGAGACTATTAATGACCAGTAAACGTGACTGCGGTAGTGTGTTTTCACAGTGATCGCTAGAAGAAAGGGCTCTTACAGTGCACATGTTTGCTATCGCGAATCGAGCGTCTCCAGATAAGTATTTCATGCCAGGTCCACTGAATTCAACGACTCTATCTGCGGCGATTGTGTTTCGTTTGAACTCTTTCAGAATATATAAAATCGTGTCCTTACCACCGATCCCCATTGGAGGACGCCCAACAAAGCGAATAGAGACCGTCTCCGGCACAGAAACCCATGTCTGGCCTGTTATGAGCGGCATTACAACATCGGCAACGCCCATCCCTATCGACAGACATGATACGGCGCCTGCAGAGCAGGAATGGGAGTCAGCGCCAATGATAAGCTGGCCGGGTAAGGCGCGCTCGCGGACGAACTCGGTGTGCATGATAGTATACTACACAGAATTTCGTCATCAGAAGTATGTTCACATAGAACTGGGAGCTGGTATTACATTAAATCCTTGAAACTCCGTCATCTTGAACTCTTTGTGGGCGAGCTGACTTGCGTTCATTAGCCTTTTGACATCGGGGAGGTCATACAAAGCCGGTTCAACACGGTGATCGCCCGCGAGCCAGAATCGATCATTGCGGAAAATGCCTGGTCGTCCAACAGAATCATACATCCTTTTCATGCTCTTTGCACGATGAGAGATGTCGTGTCAGTGTAGAACTAGCCAAAATACGATTATAAAGTGATACTTACCCCCCATGAGAGCTCCGAAGCCAGAATCCAATCAACATCGACTTGGATGACTTCGCCTGCTTTGACCCAACCTTTGCGCGAGACATCATGTGCTGCGAAAACCTTCTCAGCCATTGTCATCGGCCTTCGCCTCTGAGGTCTTTCTCTCAAAGACTTTGGCGCATGGCGGGACCTCTCGGCGGATTTGGCTGCCTCCAGATACGTAGACAAAAGAAACAGAATCTGCGCCTCTGCTTCCGCCGAAAGGGCCATCGATGTTGTCAGTTCCATTCCACCGAAATCGCTGGGAAGCAAGCAGGACTGGATCGTGCTGCGAACTGCAACACAGAGCTCTCGAAGTTCGTCATGACGAGTGATGCAGGACTCAATAAGTCTCAGAAAGCCAACAAGATTTGAATCAGCACCACCTAGTTCCACCCCTTCTGAGGCTTCGAAATTGAATTCAATCGGTTTAAAAGTGTTTAAAGCGGACAGACAATCTCGTTCGGCAGTTGTAAGGCTCGTAGCCTGGCGAGGGATTTGGACTGCTATGTCGTTATGATCCATAGCGGTACTATTAGCGTTTTTAAGATCGCGAGCGACTATAATTAATTTTCTTTGATTTCTCTTAGATTATTTGAAAACAGATCGAGAGGAGTAAAAGTTGTGAATGTAACCGCCGTGGCCGCGCCTGGACAGTTAGGAGGGGCATTTCTCCAACTTCATTCAGTTTTATATCGTCTAGCATGTGCAACACCTTGTGACCTCACCATCCGATCCTACGTTTTCATAACAGCATAGAGGAGAGTCACAATGGAACTGTTAGACATTCGTCGGAACCGAAGCGCTTACGCTACGCTTTGGCGACGGTGCAGCGGAGCTTTAAACGTGTCCGATGAAGGGTGAGCCTGATCAATAGGCTGCAGATCGGCTTGGAGAGACTCCAAGTATGGTAACCAATGATGGCATTCCCATATTCCGGTATTGGAGATCTGTTGCGGTCCTAGCCGAGTCGGCACTGATACTGATGTACGTCAGCCCCGGAATTAAGTGTTTGATCTAATAGCGAGGTTAACCTGTTGACCGTGATCCTGCAGCAATCACGTAAAAGCGAGTATACACCAGATGAAGTACTGTGGCATTGGGATGACTACGCAAAATAAAGGCTGGTTGGGACCGCATTTCGCGTCGATCAATTGACGAGATGCCGATGGGGGCCGGTCCGTTCTCGGCTTTGAGACGCTGCTATGAGGCGTGTTACTTTAGACCTGGCTAATATCTCCCTTTATAAGCCTTTCTTCTCGGATTCGACATTCGAAATACAAGATCGCCGCCTCAAATCAGCACGTTGACCACCATATCGGAAACATGTCCTATCAACAAGAGCAGAATCTCTCTACAGGTCGCCGGCTTCGCCGGCTTCTCGCTACCGGCAAGACACTCGTCTGCCCTGGAGTATACGATGGATTCTCAGCTCGTATGGCCCTAGCTGCAGGATTTGAGTGTCTTTATATGACTGGTGCTGGCGTGTCAATGTCCCGTATCGGGATGGCAGACCTTGGCCTCACCACGCAAACCGAGATGGTCGATACCGCGGGAATGATTGCCAATATCGACCCGAATACACCCCTAATCGCGGATGCGGAGTAATTCCCCCCTCTTTCTCGACCCTTATTGAGGGGTAGCAACCCCTCTGTCTGATTTTGGGGCACAGAGCGGATAATTAACTATTTGCCTTCACACAGCACCGGGTACGGCACAGTAGCCAACGTCTTTCGAACAGTTGAGCGCTACATCACGGCGGGGGTTGCTGGGTTTCACTTAGAAGATCAAGTTGTTACCAAAAAATGCGGTCACCTGAAGGGGAAAGAGTGCGTCAACCTGGGAGAGTATCTCACGCGAATCAAGGCTGCAGTGGAAGTGCGCAAGAGGAGAAGAAGCGATATCGTGATTATTGCTCGTACCGACACACTCGCCACTCACGGCCTCGATGAAGCACTTCGTCGGCTCAAGGCAGCTGCTGAAGTCGGAGCCGACGCGGTCTTTCTAGAGGCAGTTTCCACGAAAGAACAGCTGAAGACTTACTGCGACGCGTTTCGCGGGACCGGAGTGGCCACGCTCCATAATATGGTACAAGGCTCAGCACAGGCTTACAAGATTACACCGAAAGAGGCAGAGGGATATGGTATCGGGATCATGTTGTATCCCGCCATATGCTTGTTGCCAGCTTACCTTGGTATCACAAAAGCTCTGCGAGAGCTCAAAAGCGGATCGCTAGAAGAGGAGCCTGAGACAGCCTCCCCGGCACAGATCTTCCAGGTTTGCGGGATGAATGAAATACAAGAGACAGACAGAGAAGTGAGTGAGTGGGTCCAGAAATTTCAAATAGACAATGAATAGACTGTAGTACTCACCGATATACCTATCACGGGGTATCCGAATTATCTGTCTGCAGAAAAATAGTCTCAAGCGGTGAGCGCCTTATTACACCCGAGTACGTGTGTAGCCTGCAGACTTCGGTAAGACATCTACCTCGTATTCTAATCAAAGGTTATTCATTCTTATCTATCTAAAATATAGTAGCGGACCTTTGCAAATGTATAAGAGTTAAGGTCAGTCATTCAGGCTACGGAAAATTCCGTATCGGGAACATTAAACTACAGCTGCTACAACAGATCTTTGTATTCTGAAGAGGGTTAACTCCAAATCATGATTCCACCCTTCGTCATAGTAACACTCTTGTCGGTCAACCCTATTGAGCGATGACTAATTTCTTTCTGTATCACGGCGGAAATTTCTGTTTTGAACGTATGTGAACTACGTCTGTATTGATGACTGTAGTTAATTATAGCAAAGAAGTTAAAAACTAAGATCAACCTTGCTGTGGCAGTCTGTGGTAAGAAGAAAGTGGAATATGACAAATTATGTTTTCCTTTTATCCATAGACTCACTTCTAGTAGTATATTCACTGTATAGCCACTACTTAATCTCTGAATAGCCGAGTGGCAATAGGATCTCAGTGAGCCTCCGAATAGGGAGATGCACACTCCGCCTAGAGCAGTCGTGGAACCTCTAAAGAAAAACGGCATTAACATATAATATCGAAATGATAACCTACCATACTCGAGGTAACTGCACTATGTAGCCATGCAGCTACAATTGCATTGTTGCCTCAAAGATATTGAAGGTGACAACATGACAAGGAAAACAAAAGATATGCTGTGCTTCCACAGAGCTTTGATGTCGATCCATGACTTTCGGTTACAGCTCCACCAGGAAATTTGCACCATGCATGCTCAATGACTCTGTCCGTGTCTCTTTGATAATAAGTACGCTGTTTGGGAACAGATCGACTGTATGAACCGCGGACTTACGAATCTGTGGACTATTTAAATTGGCAAAGGCTCAGGTAGTTGCCTCAAATAGGGTAGCCCCTTTCACACTTAACTCTTTAACCCTAAAAGCTGATATTCCCATCAAGACACAGGTTTCTCAACCAAGATCCAATCACATCACCTTACTACAACTCTATAAAGTCCACATACGACGAAGCAAACACCGAACTAATTTCGCCGCGCTCTCAAGATGTCTCCAACTCATACCCCCTTTCAATCTATCGCAGTGTCTGCTGCCTCAGAAAGACAATGGGAATGTTGTGCTTGTTCAAAACAAACAGCTCTTTCCGGGCGCGTTTGTCACCACTGTGGACATAGTCGGTGCTGGGACTGTGTCTTTGAGTCTATTGAATCTGTACTTGCTAGGAACAATTTCACTGCTGCGCCAGCGGATTCTGAGGTTCTTCTATGGAGATGATGCATCTGTTCTCACACAAGTATTCATGGGAAACCGTCGTGCCGCTCGTGTGGCCATTCTCGTTGCGAAGAGTGCTTGTTCTTTGTTTGGCAGGCGTCTACCCCTTCCTAAGAGAGTGTGAATCCGCTCCTCAACCCCCCCCCCCCCCCCCCCCAAAAAAAAAGAAAAACATCGGAATGTCTACTATTTCGTAGATTGAGAGTGAAAGTAGTTATTATACAGAAAAAAGAAAAATACTCGGTGATTAACACTGCTATCACAAGGGCTGTATTCAGGGCTTGGAAGTATAGGCTTCAATTGAACAATAATCTTCAAGGTCTTGACTAGGTCCTTGGATCTACTCCTTCAGAACGAACAGACTCGACTGGCTAGCTTGGATCTATATACAACGGTCCCAAAGGTGACTAACCACCATGGTACTACCAATTTTGACTCAAATAAGCGAGGGCTGAATACCTTCATGTTCAATACTAATAAGACATTCTGAGAATACGAAGGTGTACAGAGGTGTATAGCCGAAGATGTTCACCGAAGCCGGCATAAGAAACAGCGTACAGGTGTCACTTACGTGTAACAACTGCCGTTTCCGTAGTTTTAGTAATAATAGGATATCGTTTTCCTTATTTGTGCCGATAAAAACCTCAACCATTATTTTTGACCGTTGTTCATTGTCGAGACTACTGATACTTCGACTACTTGACTCGCGCATTTACCAATCTTATGGCTGTACAAATTATCATCTATTCCTATTGACAGCCTTCTGTAAGCATGTTAAGCTTGCCTTGTCTTGCGCTATTATACTAACGTATACTGAGACATTAGCATAGGATTTGGATCAGCACCGTGATGACTCTCGCTAGATTGGGCACCCTAATATTTTGCAATAACCTTCAGGATAGTCCAGAGTGCCAACGTCGACGAGGCGTCTTAAGGAATCATTACCACATTATGCTCCAAGTTTCACCCATAACTGATTATAGGTGGCTATGTACAACTACAGTCTTGGTTCAGCTCCTTTATCAGCTACCATAACGCAGTACCAGCCACAAAATACGTGTTGCGATAGATTTTGTTAGGGGAACATGGCAGGTAAGAGTAAGGACATTTCAATTCATAGCTAATCGAGCATTTGAGGACATTGCTAAGGTTTTTATGGCTTGAAACATGGGATGTCGGGCAGATGCTGGGGCAGATGAGACCATCAATATAAAATAGTTTCTAGCAGCATCGAGAGTAGTGGCAAGCCAGTTCACTGGATGCGCTCAACATCATGAAAGACTATAGTCAATATGAGGTCTATTCTAGAAGCCCTCGTCAAGAACCCATGTTGCAGTGGCGGCGTCACTCTGTTAGTCAATTGAATAGGAATGCGGAGTAGATACATATATAATTATAGGGTTAATTCTATTTCTACCAGCGGCACAGCAGTGTGTTTCGAGTTTCTTGTTATGCTGCGCCCCTCGCCTCTGTATCTAACATTAAAATAAACATCAGTCCGTTTTCCTCTTGCACATAATTTTTCTTTAAATCACCATTTAGATCAAGCCATCACCTTGATTGTCATCCTACCTAAACTCTACACTCCCATCTGACCAGTATTTCGAGTTGGGGACATAGACGGCGTTGGGCGCTATTTGCCATCAGCACTTAGCGACTACTCACTTATCTACTTCAGTGCCAGAAGATCGCTATTTTGTAAAAGACTATTACAATAGATCACTCTGTAAAATAGATCACTCTGTAAGTCTGTCGAATTTTGCAGGTTTCTGCAATAGTATTGATCTTCATAGGATTCGATGAGAACGACCAACGACCCGGTGCTAAATCGCACGGAAGTCCAGGTCAATAACTACTACACCTTTTATCGAGAAACAATAATGCAGCACCATGACACGCCTTCGGACAGTGTGGGCAAAACAATATCCTTTATCCTTTTTACCGTTGTTTTTGTGATTATGATTTACGCCTGTGCCTACGTCATACCACACTTGTTTTCTAACAATGAAGTTTAAGGGTATCTTGAGGATACATTCGCATAAGCGCTCTCTAGACTCGAGCTCCGAGGCATGATCATATATTAAGAGGCTGGGCTGCTTGCTACATGGATTAGCGGACGACCCTTTGTGCAATGTTTCACATGGCTGGGTCACCCCTAGGTACCTAGGCATTCAGCGGACCCCTATAGGCCTTGCACGATAAAGAGACATATAGGGAACTGGATATGCAGATTTCTCGGCTAGGGGGACCACTCAACAATATGACAGGGCGCGACTTGTACAGACTCTCTGGTTTTAACACAAGGAAGTTGTTACGAATTGCTTTATTATTGACGGACGCGACCCCTATACTTCGTTGTACTGGCACGCCATTCCGGCACCTTTTCTTTATTGTCTTATGGGAAGCTGGAGACATAACAAGGCACCCTAGCTCTTCGGGTAATAAAAATAAGTATCTAAGGACAAAGGTCCCTTTTCCAGAAAGACTGGCACATTGTACTATAACAAAGACAACAAGTTCCTCTCGTAAAGCCCTTATTAACTCACGATTGTTTCATAAGTGAATATAAATGACCTTCGATGGGCATTCCCATCCAAACCACTTCAAAATTATCTTATTATACGCAGCTACTTCAGACTCGAGATTTGAAATCTAAAACCAGCTACAGTGATTTCTCCATCGATTTTTCTTTCTCAACACTCGCCATCATGCCTTCGACCTCAGCCCACTCGACCTTCAGTCCTATGGCTAACGGAGTGTACCCTGAATCCAGTTCTCGGGGAATCTACACGATTTACACAGGTGAGTATCGCCAGTCTTTTCGCGAGAGAATCCAGCGTTTGCGGGAGCAGAAGGGCATGCCTAAGCTTCAGCGCCGAGATACCCCTATTCCCCGCAAACGCACGTCTTCTAGCTCAAGTGGTAATCCTCCGCGAACGCCTCCTCCAATGCCAGTCCTCATTTCAGAGTGCCCCGGTGCGCCCCGCAAGGGCAAGGTCAGCGAGCTCCGCCGTACGAGTCCTATAGCACTGAATTTCAATGAGGACATGCTGCTCGATCGAAAGGGCATTGAGCGAGCTAGGGCTTCTCCGGATGGGAGTGGCTACGCCACTCCCACGGGACGAAACTCTCCACTGCGGAACAGTTGGGGCCCTTTCCAACGAGCCGAGACCATCGAGGATCTCCGACCACTTCTTGACAAGGTTGCTCTCAGTAAGGGTACGAAAGAGGATAGTGTCAAGAAAGTCGTTCGCTTCAGGGGTATCTAAGACCTTCAGCTCGGACTAGCGGGGTCAGGTAACTGTGAAGATAAGGTTATACGTATCTCTCGCAGTGCCTTAGGGCTACATTGGAGGGATTCCCTTGTAATAAGTGTTCCTTAAGAAGTAGTCCGCACCGTTTCACTTGTCCAGATACTGCAATTACTACAACTCCTTAATATATAATTATACCAAAATTACTCTGAGCCAAATGGAGAATTATTTATTTTGCCGTAGAAGTCTGTATAGAATCCGATCATATAATTGTTATACCCGTTTTTGACTGAGATCTACAAGACAATTAGATATGCTGTCGTGAAGCACTTTTGTGGGAAGATAACATCGAAGAAAGATACTAAGAATGTGCTTGTCGCATGCGTAAGTCCCGAGTACTTGAGACTGAGTTTAACATTCTTCCTTGCGACAGAAAATTTGAAGGTTGTATGCTAACATGCTGGTCGGGAAAAGACTTAGCGACTTCCCAGAGGTTTAGAAGCAGTCCAAAAATTGACATAGTTGAGTAGGTATCTAACAACAAGAAAGCTAGATGAGCTCAATGTAGAATGTCAAATGAAGTCTATTCCATATAATAATGCGACCCTTTAACTAAGCTAGCATCCAATGCTTCATACCGAGCTCCTTAACCTCTTGCCCATGTCGCTGAAGTAGCAAAGTGTCGGTGATAATATTCATGAGAATAAGTTCAAGTAATCTAAATGTTCTCTAGCAAGGCGATCCGTTGGTTAGGATCGACTTAGCCGGTTGGGCATACTATAATATCTAATCAGTAACTGTTTGAACGAAATAAACGGTAGCACATGGGTCTTTAGGGATGACACGACACGTACGTTGCAGTTATTAATAACATTGGAATCCGAAAAGCCAGCGGACCACATCATGATACCACTGAATCTATCGTGGCTCTTGTATTCGCTAACAATGTCGGATAACTGTTCCGGTGTCGCATAGTATGTCTTGCCAGTCGGGGAGCCGTTAGCAGCCAGCGGAGCAGCCGGTACTCCGATGAAGATCTTGGCATCGGCGGAGGGGGTGCCGGCGGTATAAGAAACTCATTCGTCATAGTTGAAGGGGGCATTGCCGTTAATGAGCAATGCACATGGGTGGGTGTAATTATTATTGTTGTAGAACTGCGGCCAAAGGTAGTCGAACTTGGCATTGTCAATCAATACACCCATATTTGGCTCTGGTATCGGACATTGAGGCGCCCCGGTAATAAAGTATGTGTTGGCCGTATCGGTCTCAAAGCCCTCACGTAGGGCAGAGATCATAGCCGGATAGTACTCATTTCCGTTATTCAGCTCGAGATCAAAGTCGAAGCCGTTGACAAAAACGTCACCGAAGGGTCTCTGAACATCCGTCGCCCCAGAGTTTCCATACATCTTCCATGCGTTGGTGCCAATGGCCGCAGCTTCTTCCTCAGAGGTCAACGAGTAAGAGCCGACGGCACCGCCCAATGATAAAATAATCTCAATACCATTCGACTGGCATGTCGAAATAGCCGAAGCCAAGGCCTCGCAGTTTTGGCCTTCCCCTTCATGAGTAATGAAACACGATTGTCCAATGATCCCAGATGGAACGTCCATTCCCATGCCCCACGAGTATAAGAATGCTAACACGATAATATCGATACCCACCTCTGGTGTACAATAGGCAGAAAGATCATTGTTTTCGACTACCAATTTGATATCAGTGATATTCAGGGACCCATGATCTAATTCTCAATGGCTACTCACTTGTGCCACCCCCATTCTGTCCCCAGTACACCACAGTACGGACACTGTCTTGACGGGATGTAAGAATATGAGGGAGGGCGGCCGTCAGCCCAACTAAAAGGCTCAACGATGTCGACACAGAAGCAAGAGCATTTTGAAGGATAGTATGTGTGGAAATGTATGTGAAAATGAGTGAAATAGCTATATACAAGAAAAGGACAGACCGTCAAGGACTTACTATCTGATCTGATCCTAATGGTTGATGGAAACAAGGCAATCTCCAGACGAACTTCGGCACCTATTTATAGTTGTGAGCAAACCACGGCGCCTTGTTACTCCTTCACATTCTCTTCCCGACATCCGCGTCCACATCGTCCCGGTCATCATCATGAGGACGAGAGACGTTACATTAGCCTTAGTTGCCATGTTATCGTTATTTGGCTCATCCTCAGTAGAGACAGCTTCCCAAAAGGGCTTAGATGGATATTGGGTACTTGTTCTTCGTTTTCCACAAATAGAGCGAAGCAGAGAGGTAACGTATTCCACCCCTGACTGGGCCACCCACCTGACTAGGCCACCTAATTTCCGGGTTTCCATTATAATACTAAATTTTTAACCCTATAACCTAACATCGACTATATCATCAAAATAATACCTATTATCTATTTTAATTTAATATAATAAATATAGAAAACTAATATCCAAAAAGCTATTAAAGCTTTAGAAGCTAGTACTACCCCTAGTATATAAAAAGCTGCCTTTATATTCGACGTCTCCCGATTAACTTTATAATATCAATTTGCAAGCTTATAACTAACAAAAATTACTAAATAAACTAAATAATAGCTTATACTTAAAAAAGAGAATTTAATTAAAAAGGCTATATAATAGCTAGCTATATAGGGCTAGTTTATAATAATTAAAAGCTTTAAAGCTATAATTTAAAAGCTACTAAACTAAAAAGGCGACTTTTAGCTATTTAAAAAAAACTAATACTAAAACTTTTTAGCTAAATATTTAAATCTAAAGGCTATATAGTCTAAAGCTATAAATTAAAACTAAAAAATACTATAAATTATAAAATAGCCTAAAATAGTTTAAATTATACTAAATAATTTAGTTTTATATAATATTAATAATAATAATATATATAATATAAATAAAAAAAGCTATATAAAAAGTATTAAAAAAAACGTTAAAATACTTATATAAAGGTTAATAGCTAAAGCTTTCTTTATATAGCTTAATAACTAAG
>NPFG01000378.1:0-38962 GCA_002288965.1 Xylaria sp. MSU_SB201401
AATTTTTTATTTATAATTTTTATTTATTATTTTTATTTTAAGAATTATCTTAATTTTTATTTAAAGTTTAAATTATTTTATTAAGTTATTTATTTAAGCCTTTTTTAGCTTTTAGTGTTTATTTTAATAGCATATTGCTTATAGCTTTAATATTTTCCTAGTTATTAAAAGCTAAATAATATAGCTATCTTTATACTTTATAATTATTAGATTTATATTAAATTTATATTATATAACTAGCTATATATATAATTAAGTATTTTAAATAAATAATAAGTATTTATTAAATAGATCGCCTGATTTTATATATACTTATTAGCTTTAATTGCTTATAATCCTTATATACTTTTAAAATCCTGGTTTTAGACTTTATCTTTTTAAGGTTAAACTATATAGTATTAGTAAGTATTTAGTAAGTAGATAATAGAATACTTATAATCTTTTTACCGGATTTAAATCTAGATATATATATAAATAGTAATTATTTTAGCTTACTCTTTTTTAGCTTTTTAGAGTAATAAGCTATATATAGGGGATTACTAACTAGGTTAGCTATTTAAGCCTTAAGTGTATTTTAGTAAACTAATATAATAAGTATTTAATTAGTTTAACTAAAGTATATATATTAATTTATATTTACTATAAGCTTTATAGCGCGTATTATAATTTAGCCTACTTATTATTATTAGTATAATAAGTATTTTACCTTTATTAGTATAGCTAATAATATAGCAAATAAAGTTATTCTAGCTTTTAATATATAAGTTTGCCTAAATAAATATAGTAAATACTTATAAACTATAATATAAATGCATATAGCAAAATATATAGTATTAGTATAAAGAATATCTTTGCTTTGCAAATCTTTTTTTATTAGAGAATTAGCAAAAATATTTTCCTAGTAGTATAAAGACTTTGTTTTCCTATTATATATTAGTAAATAATTTTATAAGTAGAATGCTAGGTTTTATATATTAACTTTAAAGGCGGGAACTTTAGGCGGTTATATTATAAAGCTACTATATTTTTTTTATAAGTCTTATAATAAAATATTAATAAGTACTAGATAAGTAAAGGTTAATATTTTATTTATTAGTTCTTTATATTAGAAGTTTTTTAAGAAGTTTTGCAAAAAAGATGCTATAATACTACTAGAGTAGAAGTTTACTTTTTATATAGTAACTAATTAAAATAGGTTAGATAAGAGTATTTAATAAGTATAACCCGGGATTTTATATATAATTTGGCTAAATATTATAGTAGAAGATTATTTAAAAAGTAGAAGCTGTATTTTTATATAAAATAATGCTAAACTAAATAATATAAAGAATTAAATAAGTATTTACTATAAAAAGGGGTTAAAGGTAGGGGGGGGGGGGTAACGGACGATTACTATTGTTGTTGTTGTTAGAAAGAAAGAAGGGCTTAGTAAAAGGTCGTAAAAGAATTAGTTATGCCAGTAGTGCCCTACTTTTCTAGCGCTAGTGTGGGGCTAATTTTCTATTAGCCCTATTTTGGCCTATATTAACCTAATTAGGGAAAGTGCAACTAGATTATCTAACTAAAATATTTTATACTAAGTAAACTATGAGTACTTAAGGGCTATATCTAAAACGGCTAGGTGCCAAGCTAATGATGGTTAGTTGATCTACTACTACACCTTAATGCGCCCCTAATATTGAATCTTATTGATTGTCCTTTCTTTAAGTTTATTAAATAACTGTCCTAATTGGATAATAAAAGTGGATAGAATATAGATTAGTTATTCTCTTCGAATTTATTACTTTGTAAGGTCAAGTGCAGTGTATAAAATTCTTCGTGTTGTAGTCTCGCTTTTCTTGCATTCCGTACCACCAACTCTGGTACATTAATTTGACTAAGAGCTACTTAGACCTATAATAGGGAGCTATCAATTCTACATTGCCGTGGTGTCTGATGATTTGACAGGAGCCGTAGGGTTTGAATCTGTTGGGGAAAAGGCGCGCCCGTACATGCTATAAGGATGGCACGAGAACGATCTCCAAAGCGGAAAATGAAATTGGTTGGTGCTAACGATTCTATGCATATTCGTCCATCCGAGCTTGTGCAGTTGAGGCTGGGGGAGCTTGAGGAGTCATTCGGCTGCTTGCGTGCATTATACAACACCAACCTCTTAGCTCAAGCATATTCTGGGCACTCAAATAGTCAACCTTTGCATCGCCAGCTCGTCTTGCAGACTCTCCTATGGGGAACCCGACCGCGTGCGCGTAGAGAGAACTGCCGAGCACCAGTAACGCGATCCCTGAAATAACAAAGTCAAAAATGCCTCTACTTCCCCGCTCTCTGATATCATGATCTATTTTCTTCCAGTCCGAATCATCATCTTCGTTCATTTTGCGCTATGAAGATACAGTAACAATAGGCAGAGAAGGACGGGCACACGCGTAGTTGTCCTTCGATTGTACGGTGAAGAGCCCTCTTCCTGTCCTAGTTTCGGAGTTAACCCAGTGGCACGCCTCCATTATTTGTTACAGCTACAAGGCCGTTGTTTGCTAGAATGTCTCATATTGGTGGGGTCGACGGAATGAGGATGTCTCGGGAGTAGGGACGTTTGACAATTTGCAACCAAGAGTCAAACGAGCTGCATCCCTTTCCCAGCCGTTTGTCCAGGCGTCTCTCTCCAGTCCTACCGTCTCTTTTACAGGGTCTATGAGTACACGGACTTGGATGTTGCGGGATACGGAATAGGATCCGTTAAAACCGATCCTCAATTAGGTCACCCGGTGTCTGCAAGGGTCCGGTTCCGTAAGGAATACGCGTTCGTACGCGTCATTACATAACCCTGACTCCAGAGCAGCTAGCAAGGAAGGTACACTAATAAGTTCTAGGGCCTCTGCTTCTATGTATGTGTGGGTACTCGACACGAGCTAACGATCCTTGAGCGAGCGGTATATATCCCTGGGGCAACCCTATCCACCCACACCTACTCCACGAATCCTACTCTCACCTTGCTTCACCTCTCTTCGCCTCACTTTACCTCGCTTTACCTCACTTTACCTCGCTTTACCTCGCTTTACCTCGCTTTACCTCGCTTTACCTCGCTTTACCTCGCTTTACCTCGCTTTACCTCACTTTGTCGAGCAGAAGCTGAGAACTCAGCAGCTCTTCGATGACTCATGAATATAACTATCCTGACTATCTGTTTATGCATGACGGAAACCCTGGTCTGCTGGAGATTCCTGATTTCCTGATTACTCAGGCCGCCATTTTCAGGACCAGTATGCGAGACCTTATCATGTGAGATCTGGCACTTCCTCAGACACTACAGCCTGCCTTCGAAGGTGAAACAGCTTTCATTTCTCCCCTTCGTTACTTAACCCTGCCTATTGGTGATGTCGAAGTAAGGCCATCGGTGGCTCTTTGACTTTGCATAAATAGTCGGGTGATGAGTGGGGGGGACCGCCCAGCGTATCTACCTCGTCATCGAGCTATAAGGAATGAATCCTCTCTTACGCCAGCAAGAGTATACCCATAAGGCTCTATGTCGAGAAGGTTAATCATTATTATGCGAAAAGATCAAGACACCAATTCTGGGGCAATATAGATCGCCTATCACTGAGAACCTATGCGTCCCTGACCACCGAAGCAGAGTACACAGAATACGGAATATGATGGCAGCTAGAGTAGAGTTTATTTATTCCTTCTATCACATGTACAGCCCACCTTCTACCAGAATCGCGCTCTTGCCCAAGACAATGATCATTCATCTGACCCCTTATAGGATATGATCTATCGGAAAGTACACTGACAGGAGCTGAGAAATACGGTGAGGCGCTGTGGTTCGGGTGACCGAAGCTCGTAAGCTGTGACTACAAGTCGAGCTTTGGGTGTTGGCTGTCAGACCAGGCCTAGTACTATGGCAGAACGGGAAGAGACGATGCGCATACATACCCCTCATTGTGGCCCTTCTACTTCTGTTGCTTCGTTTGGCGACGGGCCTCTCGGACTTTTTTCTCCTGTTGACGTGCGATCTTCGCCTCCAGGGCCGCTCTGCGTATTCGTTCCTGTTCTTCTGGAAATTAGTGTCAGCAGATATATCTTGCGCAGAACATAGCCATGGATCGAGCCAGACCGCGATGGGTTTATGTGTGGACAAGAGAAGAGAGGAGAGCTAGGTACCAGGTGTGGGTCTCCGGATGGGTATGATTCTGTTGGCGCCAGGCATATTCTCGAACACTTGAACACTCAGATTTCGGATCAGGTTTTGGATAAGGGGTCAACTTGGAGAGCAAGTCAAGCGAGTCAAGAGAACGAGTTGAAAGCACGAGTTCCTCCGATGGCTAGCGATACCCAATCTCAATTTGCCAACCGCTTTGTTTCAAACCGGCAGGGACGACTACCTGGCAGGAAATGGGCCAAGCAGTCATGGACACTAACAACTAGCGTCCTGTTCTGCTCCGCTTCTTTTGCCACAGCCCATCTCATTGATGCATGATCCAACCAGAAATAACTGTCATACTGGCTCCTACACCCGCTTACCATGACAGAAACCTGCCGGCTACTGGACTTATGAGAGATTGGGACTACGGTCGAGCCCTGGTTGGATCATTCTAAGCAGGATTCTGAGATTTTTGCCGCAATAGAATGATTTGGGGCGAGCCGAAATACATGACGATCAAAAGGCACGAGCACGTTCGCGTTGTGTCACCATCCCCACCTTCTATACTGACCACTAAAGGGCCTTGGGTAGCGCATCCTCCGCTACCGCATTGCGTATGTGTACGTATCTACCTAGGTAAGCTATCTATCACCTACTAGGTATCATGTCGGACCCTGCCAGCGCTCGCGTTTTCATATGTTAGGGCAGTGGGTAAGTAAGTACGTATGCCGCAAAGACCCATCCCATGAGTACGCAGGTGCCAGTGAACACTAACAAATGGAGATAAGCTAGCTCAATCTTCCTGGCGGGAATCCCAGTACACGTATGTATTTTACGAAATACGATCATAGTGGTCCACACCTGCGCAGAACAGGACAAACGGTCAAGGCTCGGACAAAGGCGAGGTCAACACTGAATGGGGATTCACACGCTTGACGGATCTAGAGCCTCAAGCTTCCAACACTTTAATGAGACAGTACATATCATGAATAGCCATGAAGCCGAGTATCTATGAGTACCTACTGGCTAGTGTGCACAAGACGGTATTTGAGCTCCTGAATGGCACCGAGCGGTTGATTGTAAAGGATTGAGGCCTTTATCGAAGAAGTGAGGGGTACCGGAGTGGGTCTGCTGCGCCGCTCACCGTACCCAGGATCTACCCCAAGGGTCTACCTAGGTCTGTACTACATCTCTCTCACTAAGCATACCTTTTTACGAACAAGTCTTGGTTACAGGTCAGCGAAACGAATCTTGGCTATCGGAAACGGCAGATACGCCGTATCTGATGACGTGTAGCTGCTCGGTGGCGAGAAGGGATATACCCAGGCGCTTAGAAGCTTAAAATAGCACGCCGGTAACAATCGACTTTCGCCGCCTTCCATTCTTACTGGCACGTGGTCGGGTTCAGTCTTAAGGCGGCCAGTTCCCTTACCCTGCTTTTGCTACTACTGCTGTAGATTACTTGTAAGTTCTTACGTAAAGGGAGGGTTCACACATAAACAAGAGTTAGATTCGGGTTTGCGCATTATCTTCGTTAAGAGTTTTATAGGAACCAAAGATAAAGATGAAGTTGCAGGAAGTAGCCAGAGATTGCGCCTCTATAACCCTTCATTTGTCACGACTATGATTCCGTTCTCCTAGGGTTCACCGCGACGGGACATTGGATACAACATCTAACCGATGACCTCATTCGCCTGTACTGATATGCGTGGCATGCCCATCGGGTAGTTCTCCGCATACCACGTTATAGTAATCAGGCCGCCTACCCACGTGCGTTAGTTCGCTAGTACCGGGACCAACAAATCTCAACTACCTAGGTATCAGCCAGTCCCCGCCAGTCTGCCCCTCCCCAACAGACTTGCGAGGACCAACAGGCGGGCAGCCGTCGAGAAAGCTCATGGTCTAGTCAGCTTTCTATATTTAGCACTCCTAATTCCGAATGAAGCGCATCTTACGCCCTGGCGTCTGTACTTCCCAGGAAAAACACTAGGACGGCGGCAAATCTACTCGCCAGGTCAGTGCAAGTCGAGACAAAAGCGCAGGGTCATGTCGCGCTCACGCTGCAGTGGCAGCAAAGATCTCTTGAAGCGAAGCCATTGTAAGCATGCTCATCGACGTCGAGAAGAGTCCTGTTAAAGCTGCAATAATACCGAGCCGTGTCGGCATATCGTGCACGAAGTACAAGACGACAATGGCGGCGATCGGCAGCGAACAAGCAATCAGTACGGTGAACGCTTGAGTGAACCGCACGATTGACTTATGGGTATATGTTACTGTATGGCGGTGGTCTTGGTAGTTCAGCGGGAGAATCGTCGGCTGCCTCTCTTGCTGTCTCGTCTTCCGTTAGCCGGAGCAACTCCCGACAACCCTAGTAGAAAACTGAACGCAGCACAGGAAAAGACGGCCTCCCATCAGTGGTTCAATCATACGTGGATATATCTCCCGATGAAACGGTGATAGATGTCAACGATGGTATACGTCACCAACGAGGTGAAACGGTCCATCGCCGAGTTCTCAAATGTAACCAGGTCAGCCAAGTCACAGTCAGTCCATGTTTGGCAGTCCTCGCTAAAGATATAGACGAAGCCCATTTTCGGATGTTCTATCCATGCACGCAGGTCTTCGAGGATCTTTATGTGCGGTGTGCGAAGCCCGAGCGTCTCTTTCTGAAAGAAGAGTGCTTGATCTAGCAAACGATTAGATGATCAATGCGCGCATATTGGCATGAGCGGATCGGAGGAACTAGGGCAAGCTGGCGGGTTAGGCATACGGTACTGAGCCATGAGTTCGCGAAGTTTCATGATCAATTCATACGGTTCTCGTTCTGGGCTGCCTGGGTCGAGATGAGCCGACTCGGACAATTTCATCCACGAATGGAAATACTTCTGTCGAGGATCGTCATTTGACTCCTTGTCCTCTGTTTCAACGTCTTGTAACTGACCCTCAAGTTCCGTGATCTGAGCTTGAAGGTACAACAGGTTCGCATTAGCCAAGGACGCAAATCTCCGGAAGATGGCGAACTGGGGCTGTTGCCCCCTAGCATATAAAGCCGGGTTAGTGCAGTTTTCTCATTCCATGCTTTCCAGAATGCCACAGGTCGCGATCACCACGCTCCTAGATCAAAGGTTCACATACTGTAATAACAATTAGCTCTAGTAGACATAAGAGATCTTTGATCGACGATAGGCCTTGATGCATACCATGTACTCGGCCAACTTGGGATAACCGTTGGCCCCCACCAACCCTGACTCGATCGTCTCTGGCTTATGTCCCTCAACCATGGCTCTAGGCAAAGAATCGGGGCTAGCGCACGATAGACAAGACGGGATCCCGCATGCCTCCCCACAGTGGAGTTTGCTGGCTAGCTGTATTTAACCCAGCGGGCAGAGCCTCATGACAGTGGGAACCCGCTGCGAACTTGTGCATGTCAACGGCCGGGCAGTGCCTTCGTAGGACTGCCAACTTCCGGACGCTCGCTTCACAGCCTATGCGGTGACCATTTGGCCAACAAAACCCAGTAAATGCAAGCCACAATTCTCGGTCAAGCAGCAATGGAGGGTGGTATGGCATCAGTCTCAACTCGGCAGCTTACAAGGAGTGTTGAAACTACCACCCCTAGTAATCGTTAATAGGGCACTTCGCAAGTGAAGCTTACGACGGAACGACACCTCAATCTAAACTTGCATGCTTACGCAGATTCCCAGGCTTGTAATCCATCCATGTGTGTTCATTGCATACATGCAGCATCACCCATGTCCTTGCTTGTTCGTCTCGGGGCCATCTAGATATGCTGTACCAAGTGCAAGTCCAGGCAGATTTGGAGTCGGGCATCGATTTGCAAGAGATTATGAAGACCAATCCGACGTGAAGTGCAGTTCTGCATCCCGCCTGCCTGCCTCAGAACGCAAAAGTCCAGGACACAATGACTAAATAACTGGGCGGTGAAAAGGGGTTCGAATTCGAATTATGCGCAGAATAAGAGACTAGGCTAACTATTCCCTCGTTCTTAATTGTTCTGGATGAACATTCGTCCTCAACTGTCTTTTCTGCTCCGCCTAATGAGATAGTGACCCCGCCGTATTTGTAGTGAAAAGGTCAATCCTCCAACTGTCGCTTTTGAATCTGACAGTCTTGTGTTCCTTTCGAAGAGCAGGGAAACTGGGCACATTTTATGTGATTTTGCATTACAAAAGTTACAATTGGCATGTACCCAAAGGGCGGACAGTAATACTCTCGTGGTCGGGTTCGATGTAGAAGCTGACATAATTGTTACCATATGCCAGTGCGTCAGGTAGAGCAAAATCTGCATGTATGAGCAACTGGGCTGTCCAAGTGAGCCTAACGTATCGTTACTTGCCTCAATGCATGAGGACTCCCCCCAGCCTTGATGTTCTCATTTTGGTTTGTCTCTAGTTTAACATCCATTCGAATAAATCGGCACTGGCGTCGGAATCACATGCAGCAATGGGTGTATTCGAGAAGTAGTTAGGGTCAACTATAGCCCCCATCTGACACGTGAGCATGTCATCGGCGTAATTGACCGTGTCTTGGGATTGAGGAATAAATGACGAGGTGTCTTGGAATGGTATTGACCAGTGACTGTGGTGAGACTGCGAATCATCCGGTGTTCCGAGACTCAGCCCATGACTTTCGACTGCATTAGCGAAAGGGGCTTCTTGGGGCTTAGGGCTACCAATCAACAGTTCAGAGGAATACTCGAGAGCCAGAGCTCGTTCGTTGTCGTCCATGGTGGCCGGGATGGAAGAGGACGACGATGGCTTTTGGTCGTCCGTGATTGGGCTTTTACGAGAGACCGTCCAATCCGGATCCTCGGCCTCGAAGGTATCATCGAGATGGAAAGGCGCATCTTCCTCCGAGGTTTGACCCAACACTTGGTGTTCGATCTTCTGTAACAAGCCATCAAAGGTTTCCCGATATGTGTAGCCATTTCTAACCTGGAGGAGAGCTTCTTCAAGAATATGTGGCGGACCAGACTTATGATAGAAGTCCTGGATCGAGGATAATACCTCGGCGAAATAATGGGCCTTGACGAACGGAGAGTCGGGCTCCTTGGCGCCGGGGAATAGGATAGACCATATCTGATACCACTTGCTCTCTGATGTAATTTTGCGCGCAGTTGCGCGCTGGATGTCTCGTTTTTGCTCGGCCGTGACGTAAGCCGGCTCGTCGTGATATCGCAACAGATGTTGTTTTACGTAACTCATCTTCGACATCTTGTAGGCGAGACATCGGTCGAACTTGTAAGGGTGCATTTTGTAAAATGGGCACGCTAAGCCACCAATATTGTCCGAAATGCACAATTTCTTGGTTACATCCCCTTTTGGAGTCATTTCTCTCTCGACTTCTTCAAGGTCTCTTCGCCGCTTGCCTGCTTTTCTGTTGGATTGAAGCCGTGGGGTTCGCGGACTCTCATGGGGTTTTGAGCGTTCGTGTACATCCGTCGGAGCCTCAGCTTGAGTCGCCCTTGTTGGCTGATTGGATTGGCTTTCATGCGTCAAGACATCTCCCTCCTTAATGACATAATAACCCTTAATGTTCAATGATAATTTTGGGTGAGTTATTGAGGCCCGTATATCAGAGAGATCCCGGTCAGCTAAGTAATACGCGCTGTCATTGAGCGTCCTAGTAGTATAATCGGAAAATTGAAGACTTAATCGAATAAACGCCTGGATGCACTTATTTATTTGAATGGCCACGGAAAGACTTGCTTCTCCAGGAAAGAAAATGCGTATATATGCCACCGAGATTTCTACGCAATGGATGGGTTTGTCGGCGCAGTGGCGTGCCCATGAGTGCGATCGGGAACATATATACCACTGTATTTCTATCCCGTCGCTCTGGTGATGCAATTCGCCGTAGATTTCTTCAGTCGTTTCTCTCCAAGTAGAGCCATCGCGTACGCTTTGTGGTATATCCTCACAAGGGTCGGTAATACTCTCGATCCTTAGTTGGTAATTTGATATAGATGGCTGGATTGATCCTGATGCGTCCACACGTTGGTCTAAACCATGGCAGTAGCGCATGACATCCGATGCTTTAGGATGGTCTATTTCCGAATCCTTGTCCGGCTTACACTCCTCCCAATATATCTGAATTTCTGTAGTTTTAGGACCATTCTCAACAGCTAAGAGGCCACTCTTTAAGAGAAATATGCTTCCACTTTCAAGTTGATCATCTGAGAATTTTTTATAATCATCAACCTTGACAGAAAGCGGAGATCCTGGGCTAAGGAGTCCAAGCTGTATTAAAGATCCGACAAGATGGGACGTAAGAATCCCCAAAATTGGGTTCTGCGTGAAGTTTCCCGAGCAAGATCTGCCAAAGGAACTTTTCGTGGGCTCAGTTGGTAATCCATCAATCGGCATAAAGTTCCAACCGAGGCACGGCAAATATGAAGTACTTTCGGGGGAATGGACATCTTCCTCATCGGATGAACGTTTGTAACCCAACTCGTGGTGGTCCGTCAACGACGGGGGGTAGGCCATGGAGTTCGCGTCACTCGCTTCGAGTGATAATGGAAACTGGTGTATTCGTCGTTAGCTATCTGTTCGCACTTGTGTGATGAGGGTAGAATAAAGGGATTTTGTGCTATCACGGTTAAGAAGGGGGGTCTCTCAACTAGGCACATCTGTGAGTTGCTTACCCTATCACATATGCCCCGATCCCATAGCGCAGGTAATATCAATTAGCTGCACATGATGCACCTCTTTAGGTTTCATATGCAGTTCATTGGCTCGATAGCTTTGGTTGTATGTCGGCTGTGGAGGCGTTAAAAGTATCCAATCAGTCATACTCTTATGCAAAAGAAATGCAACTTTGGTGGGAGGTATTGGTGGCTTTTCATATTGACTACTGAGTATGGAGTGGATGGGACCTCTGAGCGACAAAAAAAGGAGAATAATATCCGATCGAGGGGAGGGTATGGCGCGTCCATGAAACCAGTAAACTTGACTCGCGATATAGCGAGGAATAGATTATTGCATAGGAAAGATAAAGAACCTGATACTTGAGATAGGCTTGCTCCAACGTCCTGTTTTGCATCTGATGGTTCAGCCTCTAATAGGATCAGAAGAGGGGTATAACCGACACTTAACATGCAGTCAGATCGCTGCTTCGGGATCGCAGTGCATAAAGCTAGGCTTTCCAGGGACGAATCATCTTGATCTCTGAGTTCCTATTTCTTGTGGTGGGGGTTACTCAGTAAGTCCCAATGGATTAATCCTACAATTCAAATACTTAGGAAGATTGTAGCTACACCCTTGTGACCAAAGCGCCTGCAACCTGAGGATGACACGGCTCCTAGTTTCAACTTGTACGTTGCAATAACTCGCGTGTTCAAACAAAGGGGTTGTAGAACATGATCTAGTCTTGGTTCTCGATCATTAAGCCATTATAAAACATTCCGTGATGCTCTCCCCAACCATATTCATCGAGCAGTTTTGCACTCGGGTATGGGAACGAGGTCGAGTCTATCATAGGCAATTCGAATGCCGGCCCGATTCGACACACCATTCAAGCACGCCCATGACTACTCAATTTCCACCTTAAGCTGGATAAGACCGTCAATAATACGAAACGAGGATCGATATATACGGCTGGAACTGTGTTGGTGTCGAACTTCGGGCACTGTGGTAAATTTTCAGCTTCAGCCGCCCAGGACTGAATCTGCAATTTCAAAAAGAACGGCGTGCGTAACTGATAATATTACGACGTAGATGGCTGTGCAGAGTGGCGAGGTTGCGACACTGGTCGGTGAAGTGCTTCCCGGTCCGCCAAGGCTCAGACCGCCGGATCAAGGGGCCGAACGAATGATGCAAGTGCAAGACGATATGTAAACGCTGTCACACACTCTTATACTGTCTTATATGCTCGGTCCGGTCGTCACACCTTCGTACGAGAATTATCGAACCTGAAGCACCTCAGCCCTCGCTAATTAGAGACATATTGGCGGACCGTGGAAGTTAGAAACCCCCGTTGCAACTGCATCAAGGCCACCCGATAGGACTTTCGGCGACCTTGACAGCCCTAGCAAATTATTGTGATCTGAGGCAATCCTAATCTTAGATTTCAACTCTTGTTATATACTCACACCAGGTCTTATGCTAACCTTGGCACGAGCACTGATGTATTGAGCAAGTCTCATGATGTAGTAGCGAGACGGTATAATTGGTAATATTTGACGTTACGGGATATGGGTATCAAAGGTGAAGGTGGCAGCACTGTCAAGAGAACAATAGAGGCGAATTGAGCATCACCCGTCCTTTTCGAAGTTATCGTTCAAATATACCACAAAGCTCTCCCGTATCCTCGAGGGACCCATATTACCAATGCCCTCTAGACCGATGCCGCCCCTATTCAACCCCATGAAAGCCCTCCGTAATCTTTGAAGCTGGGGCAAACCGACTTTTCTACTAGGGAGCTCAACGAGCAAGGTATCATCTCCCTGCCCATTGGTCCGTGGTATTCGGACCTCGCCCCCACCTTCATCACTTTGCTGCTCTAGGATTCGCTTCACGATATCCTGCGTTTCGCGATCCAGTACGTATAAATAGTCACCGTCCGCGTCTCGACTTCTTTGAGCGGTCGCCTGATTTGGCTTGACGATCTTACGTGTCTCTCCCGCAATAGCCTCCCACAAGCTATCGAAAACCTGCCTCGTCTGCTCTTCGCCGTCCTCCCATATAAGCGTGAATAACGGGCTATCCCACCTCGTCATCGGATTCGGCTCTTCATAGCGAAACACCAGGTTCTCCCAATTCGCCGGCTCGTACGCGCCCTCTACATCCTCAGCATCATTTCCCGACTTCCGCGCCTCCTGCGCACCATCCGTATCACGGCTTAGCCTCGTCTCGTTGACCTCGCGAGACTTCTCCTTGGAGCACCCGATCTGCAGGATGCAGCTCGGGGTGCGCATGGCCTTGGACTCGCAGTGCAGCTGGTACCGCCACCCCTTGATGTAGTTCAGGCCGTCGAGGATGACGATGTCCCTGTCGCTCAGCACGCGCTTGACGGCGCCGTAGATAGCGGCGCGCGCGTCCTTCTCTGAGGCGTTCGCGGACCGGGTGTGCGCGGGGAGGGCGGACAGGTCGTACACGGATCGCGATATGGAGAGCGTCTGGTCGGATATCAGGTGTAGGCGATACTTGGGGGTCGCGCTGGTGCTCGGGGTTGCTACTTTTATGCGCTCAGAGAGATATGTGTATAGCTGCTTTGCGCGCGTCGACTTGCCGGACGTGGGGAATCCGGTGACTATGATGAGCTTTCATTATGTTAGTGGTGATATTTGCATTATTGCTATGGTTATAGGGATATCATACCGGCATGATTGAATTAAGAAGCCCAAGGGCTGGAGTGAGTAGAAGGAGGTTGTTTCCTAGAAGGAAGTATTGAAGGAGATCTTGAGAAAGGCAAAGTATTTGTTATGCGACGAGGATCGATATCTACCCCACCATTAGAGTGTAAGCTTTACCCCCACCAAAATTCACCTATGGGACTTTCGAGACTCCTATTTCATGCCACCAAAGAGCCGATCTAGCTTTTGGACGTCCTCATAACACTTTCACCAAACTTTTATTCTAATTTGCAATATACAAACATCCCGCCCTCTATGTGAGCTACCATAAGAAATAAAAATAAAATAAAGCGTGAATTGGGTATCCTATCGAAACGCCCCGTGCAGACCTGAATCGCGCAATTAGCCCTTGCGACTTTTCTATCGTCATGCTATTGCTAGAACAACCCGTTTATACGCCGGATGCACCCCGGTATGCGCCTTGGTATCGCCTTTCACGTCGATCCTGGCGCCGTGTTTGACGGTGTCCCATGCCTTGCAGCTCAATGCCCTCATAGCGTCCCTTCAGACGGTTGTATAAGCGTCCCAAGGGCCGGTCGCTGGGAGTATTGCTCTTGGGGCGAACTTGGAGTGTCAGACCAACCGCTTCGACGATCAGAACGATGACAATCTCTTCGATGACGGCGGTGCCGAGAAAGATGTAGACGTTCCCACTCACGCTGTTGAACTCAGAATTTCGGTCAAAGGTGCCGATGGCTTGGTAGAGAACGCGAACAAGGAGGAAGGGTAATGTGAGTGCAATGGCAAGGACCAGTCGCCTCTCACCCTGGTCGACGTGCGAGACATTGAACCCCAGCTGCGCCGTTGCGAGGACGAGCAGTGCAAATCCTCCTATTGTGAGTCCAACGCTCGCCTGCGACAAGGACGACACTTTGTACGTTCCCGTGTCTGCGTAATTGCTACCTGCTGTAGTGCCGCCAATGATGCCGAGGATCAGGGCCACAAACACGAGAAGCTGCGACCAGTAGAGGACGCGCGGGTTGACGATGACGCTTCTCGCCCTCTCTGTGCTCTCGCATGCCCTTTTAATCAGGGCCAATAGCATGATTATGAAGTCGGAAAGACCAATGGCTTGCAGAGTCAGGGCGCCAAAGAATAAGCCGAAGTTTTTCGGCTGGGCCGTGGCTGCAATTTGCAGCGCTGCGCCGATGATGCGTAGGAGTGAGAAGACGACTAGGAAGAACCATCCTGCGTTAGATCCGAATCCGTGCCGTATGCAGAGAAAGATTGCGACGGCGAGGAATGGTACGTAAAGTACGATTTGGGCAATGGATATGTTATTGCGCACGGTGAGTTCCATGATGGGCGTAGAGGTATCAGAGGGAGGATGATATTGCAGAACTCGGAGTGTAATGTATTAACGTCTAGAGGGCAGGCCCCTAAACAAATAAGAAATGCTTTCAGAATTATACAACAACCACAGTGAGTATTCTATGAAACGGTCTGGGTATGAAGATGCTCGTGGTGTTGATATTGATGAGCTACAACCTGAGCCAAGACAACGCGAACTTACCTTCTTATATATCTCCATGATTGTACTTGTCTACTTGCCTTCTTCAAATCTATACAGAAAACCGTCACTAAAAGTCCTATAATAATCCTTCTTCCTTATTCTGTCCAATGACAAGCATCTCGAGAAGGCTGCGCTGCGGAGCATTGCCGTCTTAGAAAGGGTATAGTCGACGACGGCTTGAGGCGTAGCATCGTCGAAATCCTAGCTACCCTTGCGCTAACCCCGAAGAGGGTACGCTAACGAATGCGAAAGCGAGCTGCGACGAATCTCGACCTGTGATTGGACATCGAGCTCGATTTTCAAACAAGCTTTTTAATCCCCAGCTTACGTACTCCATGTATGTGGAATCCTTAGATCTGACTTACATAGGCGTGCAATTTAACCTCATTCGCACTCGCATTCATACTTCATTGGCTTTTTTTTCTAGAGTTTCTCTTCATTTTCTTTTCTTTCGGGAGGCCTCGTGAAAAAGTCACCGCCCATTAGGCAGCTAGATCCTCAAGATCTAGAGTAGCATCCGTTATATTAGTATCCACGTGCCCAAGTTGGCGCAGTAGGCTGTCTTCTCCGGGTATTTGCCTGGTTCCCAACCCTCCAAGAATTTATTCCCTAGGAACACAAGGTTTCGCTCTCTAGAAATTGAAGCTGCTCTCAAAGTAGAAAGTAGTAGCTGGATCTGCAACTCCGGACACTGAGCTGGGAATCCTTCTGGCACTAGCGTGGTGGTTCAACTAGCCTTTGGTATGTCGCGTGTACTTGAACTACTGTACAAGTGTGAGATGCGTGAGATTCCAAGCCTTGATCAAAATGAGCGCCGTTCATCTTTAGATGAAGCGGCTTTTATTCTACTAGTATGGATATGCTAAATATCTATCACGCACAAGGGGGAAATCACCTAGGTGTTCTATCCGTGTTTTACAGGGCTGCGACCTTGTTAGATTCACGTCGATTCTCATAGCTTGTTGCCAGTGGGCTGAATACTTCGTGATACGATTTTATTACTGATTCGTTAAAGACAGCCTTGTAGCTGAGAGGGCCCCTCGGAGAAACAACCGATCCAACTCTGCCGCCGCCGTTTCTTCATCAACCGCCAACTCTAAGAAGAACTGGTTATGTGCATTTTGATCCCATGCCCATTTATTTGAACCATCAGCAGCCTCAACGTGGTTGTACCCAAACTTGTTTCCAAATCGGAACATACCCCCCAGGCCATTTATAGCGTACAGAATCGTTAGAGGATCCCATGATGCCCGTGGCTTGCAATATGTGTAGTAGATATACGCCATCCGCGTCGGATCCGTGCTGGGTCCTACAGACATGAGCTTTCTACCGGATTTGACATTCTTCCCAACCTCGTCGCCCAAGAAAACCATGCGCCCCTCCCACGTGTTGACTACATGTGCCGTGAGGCTGGGACTGCTACCCCAGAAGTTGAACTCTTGGCCGGAGGGATAGCCGCCACCCATAATGACGAGCTCAGAGACCTTACGCGCTATTAGTCTCCGACCATCAAGATCAGAGTAGTCATCGGCGGTCGAGTTCAACAATCCGGATAGCTTTCACTAATCATTAGTATGGTAGGTGCATGAGGACTTATTCAAACGACTCACATTATCCAGGAACCCAATCGACGCAATCGTCACTGTGCCGTCTTCAGCTTCGGCGAGGACCTTTCGATACAGCGCGACGGGATCCCACGCCTCCTCGGCACGACCCCAGGGTAGAGTCCCGCCAGACCAATGGAAGGCGATTTTGCTCGCGTACTCACCGAGCTCGTAAGACCAAGTGTCGACAAAAGTGCTGTTGGTCAGCGGGCGTCGAATTCCAATGGGAATATCGGGATGGCCATAGTGGGCCAGAATAGCTGATGCAGCAAGGGCCGAGTACGTTGATGGATAGTTGACGTTAACAGCGAGCAGGTTCACATCGGGCAATGTAGCTGCGAGGAGCAGAGCTCCCACGTCGCTAGGCATTCAGTGTAAGTTAAGATTGTTCGCAGAATTTACAGGCACAGGGAATTCATCTCAACGCTTACTCGACATCGCTAAAGAGATCGGTGTCGATGATGAGATTTTTCTTGATCGCGAACGCCGTGGCAGCAGTGAGTAGAATACGCAATGAGATATACGCTTTCATCTTGTACTGTGTAAGGTATGTTTGGAACTTGAGAGCCTTTGGCAATAATAAATGACAGTCAATGGTTCCTTGACCTAATCATGGGAAGAAATGTACTCAAGTTAAATGAATGCTTTTTCTTTCACGAGTTCTAAATCTAGGTTACAAGAAGGGTGATCTAGGCATCTTCCACTGCTCAATTGCTTCGCTTAGAGGGTAGAGGGTAGGTACCTAGGCTTTCGAATAGGGTCGGTCGACGTAGGCTGCTTGTGTGATCCCAAGGAGCTTGGGGAATAGAGAGGCCCCTGCACCCCACGTGGAGCTTTCGCGGCTCTGCCCCTCCTCCAAAGACGCAAGCATCCTGACCCTGTTTAGCTTCAAGTCTGCTCAACCTCGCATTCATCTCTCAATTGCTTCGTTCCAGAGCTTACCTACCCCTTCCCCTATTACATGACTTCCCTTAAATTTATTTGAAAACCAGTGCGCAAAACCTTCTCACGCAATCAAGAGGCATTTTTGCGTCCAACAAACAGTACAAAATGGCTGCCCTGCCTATAAACCACCAGCAACCGACGCCCATAAACCCCATCAACTCGATCACGATCCATGGCCGAGCCCAGAGCACCTCGCGGCAGCGACAGCAACGCACAGGCAGGGCCCGTTCCTTATATCGAGCCGGAAGCTCCCCATCTCCAAGGCCGGGCCGATCGAGGCCCTGGAGAAGTCCATCGGGATCCCGGTGCCCGAAATGATTTTCGGCGACAACCTCGTGAGCATCGCGCACCTGCCGACGGGGTGGCGCATCGAGTTCAACGCGCGCGACGCCCTCGACGCCGTCGACAAGACGGGGGACAACATGCTGCGGGTCGCCCACGCCGGCGAGTGGAGCGCGAGCCGCGAGCAGACGAGCGCCGGCATCCGCGAGGTCGTGCGGCCCTTTGACTGGAGTTATAGCACCACGTACAAGGGGACCGTGGTTGTGGACAAGAACAAAAATAAAAATAACGGTACATCGAATACATCTACAGAAAACGAATCTGCGGAGAATAATAGTGGTAATGGTGGTGGTAATGGTGCGAGCGACGGTAGGGGGTTAGACTTCACCCCAACCGATGTCCCGATCCCCATTGAGCTCCTCAAGAGGCGCGACCCCATCCGCTTCTTCGACGACGTGATGCTCTACGAGAGCGAGCTCGACGACAACGGCATCTCTGTGCTTAGCGCTAAACTTCGCGTCCACGACGAGCGCATGCTGCTGCTCTGCCGGCTGTACATGCGCCTGGATAACGTCGTCTGCCGGATACGGGACACGAGGGTCTACGTCGACTTTGCCTCCGAGGTCGTCACGCGCGAGTACACGGTAAAGGAAGCTAGCTTTAAAGACGTCAAGCAGGTGAGTCAATTCCTTTTATTATTGAGATACCGTGCCTTATGCGTAGTCTGTCCCAGCCAAGCACTATGCGTTGTGCTCATTGGAATGACGATGTACCTATATCGAACTGCTTAACACTTGGCGATGTTGGCAATAATCGGGATGCTAATCTGCCTGTATATAGAAACTCTTGATCTCTGGATTACGACCTGACGCGATAACGGTTGCTCTACGAGACGCGAACCAAATTGCCGAGATCTTACCCATTATTGACGGGACTCTCGAGAGCGTGTCACTCGCATCATGAAGCCTTCCCTGTGTTCTAGAGCTGCCTAGGACAGGTAAGACGATTTGAAGGCCGTACCTACAAAAGGGCAATTGAGCCGGGACAAAATTACCGTATCTTTTCCAGCGATTTAGCGCGTGTTCGCAATTCGTGTATATAGTAGAATCAACTGCGCAGACTTCACTGCAGAGACGGGCATGATTTACGACAACTGTAAAGATATGGGGCACGAGACGAATAAAGAAGCCATTTGGAAAAGGAAGGTTTACTGGTATTTGAGTATAATAGCAGGTACGGTAATCGGGGCTTCGAACCCCATGAACACATTTACTTAGGTACGTAGTCCTGCACCTGCCCAACCCCTAAACTTTACCCCTTTGCTCAGCATATGAATCGACAGCCGACACTCTTCGTAAAGATACGTAAAAAAGCTCGTCATAATCGTTAACCCAAGCGAAAACCTAGGGCCCGTTTTCTCCAATACGGTTCGTGTCAAGTCGACCCCTTCAAAAAACTACTCTGAGCCTCTATCATCGAGCATCCACGGGCGAACTACTCCGTGTTCTCTCTTCGAACGAGAGCTCCCATTTATCTACTTCTTGAAACTTGCGCACAGCGGACTTGAGCTCTCTACCCAACCTGTCTTCAAACATCTGACTGCTCTCCTCATCCACATCCGCGATAAAGTTGCTCTCCTCTGCACCTTCATTCTCGTCTTCATCTTCTTCTTCGTCTTCGTTCTGGTTCTCCTTGTCTGACAACCGACCATATGTCCTAGATATGCGTTTGTTGGGACCTGGAGCCTCTTTGTCCTTATTGCGGGTTGGCGCACGCGTTCTCGTCGTGGCTTTATTCTGAGCGTTAGCTTGGGCTGCTGGGCGTCGTCTCATACGGACGTCCAGGTTCCCGAGCTCGTCATCACCGGCACCCAGTCCAGAGATGTCAACTTCGGGTTCTGACTCATCCTCATCTATGTTGAAAGGATCATCGCCAGTGCCTCTGCGACGGCGACGCGGTAGTAGTGCCGCAAGATCAGCCGTGGTCACTTTGCGTGGTGGTTTGGGTGCCGCCTTGCGCTTCGATTTGGCTACTCGCGCAGGCGGCGGCGAAGATGAGTGCGCATAATTGGGAGAGTGTGTGAGCGAAGGTGGTGATGAAATATTTGAGTCATTATCATCTTGTGCTGGTGTTCGCCGCAGTACCGAGGTTGCCTTTCGCGTGCGCGCTTTTGGAATGGCTTGCAATGGGGGCCAGAGTTCTGCATCGCTTCCCGAGGAACTGCTGCTGAGGGGAGGGGCCAGCAGCTCGGGGTCCATAGGCGGAGCAATTGGTGTTGATAGAGCATGCTGTGGTAGTGACGGGGGTGACGATAATGGGGAATCTTCGTCAGAAGCTGGCTGCTCAATTGACTGACGAATCTCATCTTGCACTCCGAAAGGAGATGATCGGAGACGTCGCTCGTGACCTTCTGTGGACTTTCTCTTACGAGACTTTGCACTTGAACTTGACTGCGCGAGGGCCTCCGCACCAGAACCTCTCTTAGAGCGTCGCAGAGGTGTTGATTCAGCCTCAGGCGCAAAACCATCGTCGTCAAGGTCATCCTCCTCCTGCCCCTCTTCTTCATCCCTTTCTGGCTCCTGCTCAGGTTCGGGGCGTTGCGGCCTTGGCTTCAGTGCTGAACTGAGAATGCTAGGTTCCCGTGCCCTTCTCTTAAATTGGCCGAAGTTCAAGGTCGAGCTGAAGGCAGGAGTATTAGGACCTGCCCTGCTGCTGGGGCGAATGGGTCCATCATCGCGACTCAAGAAGCTGCCAGCACGTGGTCGTCGTCTGAATTGGGAAACAGAAATGGTTGACGTCTCGGCGGAGCGCTGGGCACTTGCATGCCCAACAGTCTCCAAGGTGGTATCGAGATCGTCAAACATTGAGTCATCCAAATCCAAGCCGGTAATGTCGGTAGGTCTGCGACGCGGCGGTGTCGCTTTCACTATGCCCTGGCTTGCATCAAGAGAGTCGTTTGTGCTGCTTATGACCTCGTCGTCGTTTTTGTCCGAACTGGCGGTGGACGTGATATTCTCGAGCCTATTCATCGCATCGTCGCGTCTTTGTTTCGCTTTCTCCAGCGTCTTCTGCTGTTGTATGGTTTCTGCAGGGGTGGTACGGCTATTGCGCAGTGACATGCCATCACGTAAGGATTTGCGTCTCGTTGCGGCTCTTTCTTTTTCGCGGTCGCTCACATCATAGATATCAGAGCTGGGCGCCTTATCCTGGTCCACAGCCTCGGGTACTGATTTCGGCGCTGGCACCGTTGCTGGCGCAGTACTGGTGTTTGTTGCCTTGGTTGGGCGCGTCCGTACCGGCCGGGACACTGGTGGTCGTGGCATCGCGAAACGCTACAACTCAGTGTAAGAGAGAGATTGAATGTTCCAAAGACCTGAGCAGATGAACTAGTACACAAACTTGTCGAAATACAGACCCGAAAGAGTAATTATCAGTGATAGCGGTGTTTTGCGACAGGACTGGAGTAAGGATGCATGGGCGAATGGGAAAGAGGAACAAGCTGTGATGGTTAATGGTGTATTGGTGGGGATCAGTAGCACAATATCGCAGACGCGTCGAAGCTACAAGCGTGTTTGGTACTTTGCCCCACCTTTCCCAATCTGTGTACCTGGGTACAAGATACCCGTCGCTTCTCTGTAATCATCTGCGTTTAGCAGGTACCGCATCGAATCCCCCCAAGTCGAGCTTCCAAGCTGTTGATTTGATCACTTCCATAGAGGTACTTGGATACCTGCCTACGTACTTAAAAGAATTGTACGTGTGCCTATTGTCTTATTATCTTATTATATGCTTAGGCATTCTCCCTCTAATAGCATACCTCTTATAGTTATGTATTGCGCGACTATTCCAAGTGATAACTTTTGAATAAAACCCGTATTAATCCTATCAAACATTATAGGCACATGATAATCGTATGGGATTTGTCTGCATTATAAGAAGTAGGGTCTTATGCCTTAGCTTTAAGGACTCCACGACTGCTATGAGGAAGAGAAGGAAGAGAAAGCGCACTCTTATTGAAGCTTTCATCTAGTTTACCGACCTTCGACAGCTTGTACTAACATTCTGGCTGCCGCTTCTTTATGTTGATTCATGTCTAAGCTCGGAACAAAATCTCATCTAGTGGCGAGGAATCCCAAACGCTTTGTTGGATCGAGGTTGGCGTCTGAGGCCTTCTCGCACAAAATAAAGCCTGTCTCACGGCTCGAGTTGATCGATGATTTCTAAAAGCGAGGTCGTCGCAGCGAATTGAACATCTTGGAAGCCGCCTGTATATGGCTAGGTGATTGGATCTTTCAGAAAAGCTCCTGCAGAATCATTTCATCCTCGAATGCGGTGGCTGTCCCTTGAGCCTTGCCATGGTGTCATGGCAAGGGCTGCATCACCTTTTATGGTATGTATACTTCGCCGCGAAGAAGTTATTATACTAATTAACCAGAGAGACGTCTCTCTCCGGCCTATCACATGTAAATACCTTATCAGCCCATTTCGTGTGATCCATCAAATAGCTGTTCCGTAAGAGCTGAGAACGACTTCATCTATGCATTAAATAAGGTATACGAATATGCTATCGCCACCCCTGACCATTGAAGATTGGGCTTCTAGTTTTACAGAATCCCTCCAGATCTTATATCGATCTCCTGAAAGCTTAATCGGTCTTGTGTTACACGACGAGATCTAATTAATTATCCCTGCTCCAGAAAACGCCACATTAAGTTCTTGACGATTTTTTCTTGCTGTGATAGGCGGCGAAGCTTGATTGGCTGAGCAGGAGAACTTGAATAGGCAGATATTTCACTCTTGCAGATGACATAGATCTCATAACATATTGACTACAGCCGGCGCAAGATTCATACAAGAGAAGACCTCTAGAAGGCAGTAACACCATGATCTTAACTATTAACATATATGTACCACAAACTTGTATCCGCGATGGTGGTATCATTCGTTAAGTCATGGGGCAGCAGCTACATACAAACCAGAACACCGACAAATTTGGGCCACTGTTACTTATGTACCGTTGTCTGTGACATGTATTTTCAAAACATATGCCTCGTTCTAGTCCATCGAAATTCTGAGCGACGGCGTGCTCGGGAGCACAGTATCGTGTATTGGTGTCCCTCCCAAGCCTAAAGTTTTTTTAACAGAACCGGAACGCGATATATACTTGTTGGTTCTTGTCGAGAATTTCGACTTTAACTACTGCCTAGATGCAGCCGAGCTTTAGCTAGGAATGGCTTGCAGAATGGAACGTTAATAGCAGAGAGAACGTAAAAAAATGAAATGTAACGATGATGGAGGCGAGAAATTGTCTGAGACTGAAGGGGATAAAATAACAGTAATGCTGGCCACCGAGGGAATCGAACCCCCGGGTCCTAACGATGCAGAGTATGGATGTAGAGTAAGGATGCAGGCGCTTTGCCGCTAGATAATCATATTGAGAGAGTGTGCTTCGCTGGGCCACTACCAATGCGGCCACCAGTGCCTAAAACTAAAGTATCTTATATTCTTGCTACTGCCTTTGGGGAGTCGTATAGAGTTTCTCGCTGAAAAATTTGTTCTGGCGTGAGCTCACAGGGAGAGGGCAGCTCACTTCTCTTAACGGGCTCTTGCACTGCACTGCCAGCCTGAATGCGCGATTCGATAAATCTCTGATCCGCGTACGGTGTTCATAAGCCCAGTTAGGCGACACGAATCACTAAGAGCCATCGGACGTATGATCCTAGCTGGCTATATTATCGCGGTTTTAGACGTTTGGGGGGATCAGAAAAGCAAGGTTACCTTGAAGAACCGGCGAGACGAGAATATGAGATGCGATATCGATGTTCCCTCATCACCCGCGGACCTCGCGTCAACGCTGTTGATATCCAATGATGAAAGATGGATAACGACTGCCGCGCGTGTGGATCTCCCGCTAGGTCGATTTCGACCCCAGATCTCCGCCAAATGCCGGGGAGAATCGCTAGTTCTGTCACTACAGATTCCCCTCCTTCCTCTTCGATAGCGGCGAGATCGGACGTATTTCGGGAATAACACGATGCCAATGAGAAAAAAGATCACCGCCTTGATATGAATTGATATCTGAGCGTAAACTTGCAATCTATAGCTATCTTGCTTTTTAACACAGAGGGAGCGTCTCACAGTCTACGTATCTAGATTTGTTCAATTAGACATGCTAGTTCTATCATTCGGGTGTAACAGTGGATATCACTTTATTGACTAGCCATTACGTATTCAAGTTTTGATGATATGATATTTTTCTAGAAGCCGTGAAGATGAATCACGCGACCGGCTCCTTCTCGCCGGTCAAGCACTCCAAACCGTACCGTTACGCGAAACAGACTCTTAGCTTCAGCGTTGATAACTGGCTCGTCATCGGCTTCGGTGTTGCTGCCGTGTTAGGCTATTTCTTCCCCCGTACGTATACATCTTAACATGCTCCAGGCGAGCACATTGAACTAAAGCATTCTCTGCAGATGTGGCAGCCCGAGGAGGCATCATAAGATCTGAGTATTCGATCTTATACGGAGCTATTGCGCTCATATTTTTGATCAATGGAGCCCAACTAAGCCCGGAAAAACTCAAAGAGCATGCCATGAATTGGCGGTTGCACATAGTCGTGCAAGTAACGAATCTAGTCCTCATACCTGTTCTACAACTTAGTCAGTCGCCCTCTCTTATTCTGCTATTAGGACCATGCTCATTGGAGGATTCCTAGTCCTGATATACATAATAATTGCCGCCGGCGGGATCACCTCAGGCAACATTGACCCGAGTATCTTGGTGGGCATGGTTATCGTTGCTTGCATACCTACGACTGTCGCATCCAATGTTGTCATGACGCGGAATGCGGGTGGTGACGAAGCCGCGGCTATCATCGAGGTGGTCATTGGTAACGTGATAGGCTCGTTTTTATCGCCTTTCTTGATATACGGCTTCTTGCCCCATGACCCGGCGCTTGAGTCTCTACGTCCCGCAACGCCGAGTACACTAGGGCCAGTCTACGTCTCTGTCTTGAAGCAGCTCGGTCTGAGCGTCCTGGTGCCGCTGGCGGTTGGCCAGGGCGTGCGATGGACACTCCCGAAGCAGACTACCTGGGTTCTGAGAAAATTTTACCTTGCAAAGCTCGGCTCATTCCTTATGGCCCTAGTGGCGTGGTGCGTATTCATTTCTGTAGATGGATAGAAACGGCATAGCTAATTGATAAGCAGGTCGACATTTTCGAGTGCTTTCGAGACCGGTGCACTCGAGCTACTTCCCAAGTCGTCCGTAATCTTCAATGTCTTCCTGAACATTGCAGAATATCTCGTTTTCACTGTCGTCTGCTATTATATAGCATATCCACCTTCAGCTGTCGCCAAGCTATTAAATGCGTATATCGCCGATTCCAAGGTCGGCACCCGCCTCCCGAGCGTGTTACGACGGGCCATTACGGTGAAGAGGATGTCGAGGGATCTAGTAGTAGCCGTCTGCTTCTGCGGGGCTGCAAAGACGACGAGCGTGGGCATCCCACTGGCTGCGGCGATGTGGTCGAAGCAAGACAACTTCACGATAGCGTCGATTCAGGTTCCGGTGCTGCTCTACACCGTAGAGCAAGTGTTCATCGCACAGTTTCTGACGATATTCTTCAAGTGGTGGTTGCACCAAGGCAAGAAGAAACAGGTAAGGGATGTGGAGTCGTCTGAGACGGATGACGTTGGGGACCGTGAGCAAATTGAGAGAAGTTCTCACAGTTCTAGGAACGAGAAGGAATAGGAGTTAAGAGGCGAATGTGATAAGAGTATTTGCTCGCATACCTAGTCGAAAAATAGTGTGTAATGAGTATGTTATAATCCTAGAATTATGATAGACTTGAGTCCTGGGATACGATTAGAGAAAGAACAGGGAGGCAAGGGGTGTTATCTAGAGATTTCTTGCTTCTTCCTTCGTCTTCATCCTTCTCTTCTTCATTTTTCTTCATTTTTTGCGGCTCCTTCATGGGCTATGGGCCAATCGTGTACGCGCATGGCGTGTGAAGGATATTTCTAGAAGTATCGCGGAAGTGAAGGCCATATCACCCGAAGCCTACGATCTCCTCTCGCTAGGTACCTATCTACTTACCAAATGGTACTGAGTGACCTACCTACCTACGGTCCCCTAAAGACGTACGATAAAGGGCCTAATTATGTACCTACAGTTAGCCTAGAGTTAGCCTAGAGTTAACGATTAACGGCCCACCTACATTGGCCGTAGATGCAGCCTGGGGTGGCCGTAATTATCCTAATAGTTAAGCACATGTACCCCGGCTCTGCCCGATGCGCAGTAGCGAAACGTTCAGGCAGCTTGAGTAAGTTGGGTCCACTATGACAGATGCATGTCGCAGAGGTAATCAGCTATCGACGCGCGTGTAGACGTCACTGTGCTCCTCCAGAAGACGGATGAAGCTAAGCATTGCAACCTAGCTGCGTGGCTGCCGTAGCATCAGGCGAATTGGAGTCGCCTGAGACAAAAACCGGCTTGGGGGCGCCGGCACCCTCTCTCATACTCTCATAATATCACCGCTTCAAATCTCCATCACCTCTGCTCTACTCTGCTCTACTCTGCTTTTTTAACACCGCTTTTTATCATCTACTAATACCATATAATTGTGTTTTGCTTCTTTGTGCATCATTTCTAGTATATTACCAAAAGGTAACCAACCGCTATATGTGGTTGATGTGGGTGAAGCCATAAAAAAAGAAAATACGGCAAACGAAGAGGGGTCAATCTCACTCACATCATAAGCTTCTTTCATTTCACTTACACGTCGCTATGGCTTCACTGGTAGCCCAGCTGAGGGGTTCGTGCTACTGCGGTCGCAACCAGTATGCCATCCAAGTTCCCAGCGCCTCCTCTAGTCTAGCCCAGGTTATATTCGATTCCGATGTAAATCACCGTATGTTATTATCCTACCTAATACCTCTCCCCTCCCATCACCTCCATGCCTCACCTCAAACGGAATCCCGTCTCATTTCTGATCGCGACTAACAGGAGAATTGCATGACAGGCATTTCTTCAGCATCGCCTCTGTCGGCCTTCCTTCGCGTTCCCTTGCTTTGGTATCGTAGCGAAGTCTTTCCCTTCTTCTCCGACGAGTCACGGTCAACTATCCGCCGTCAGTATGCTCACCCAGCCGAGCGTCACGCACAAAGAAGCTTCTGCGGTTACTGTGGCACGCCATTATCCTACTGGTCTGAAGAGCCGCGAGACGAGGCTGACTACATACAATTGACTCTTGGGAGTCTTCTCACCGAAGACCTGCACAGCCTCCAAGAATTGGGCCTACTTCCCGACGATACCGACCCAGACGAGATGGAATTGGCACCTTCTCCCGCGCCCTCTCCCGGACGCGCGCTGATTGGTCGTGATTTTACAAGCATTCCCTGGTTTGACAGTCTCATTTCAGGCAGCCGCTTAGGCAATTTAAGCACTGTGAAGGGCGTTCGAACGAGCCGAGACGGAACCAGCCGAGTAGAATTCGAGGTCAGCGAGTGGACAGCCGATGATGACGAGATAAACGAGGGAGGAGCCCCCACATCAGAACCATTCACATCTGGCGCAGGTAAGAGGAGGAAATTAGACGGCGAAGATGACAGCATGAGCGTGTTTACTCCATCTGCTACCTAGCTCCATCGGACTATCGCCCGTGAAGAATCCGGCACTCGACTGTGACCAGGTTTCGTGAGAGCGGCAAGCAGCGTCACGGTTATACGATAAATGATTTCTTTGCAATACCGATGCGATAGCCGGTAGTTTCGTGTATCGATATTGTGTTTCGCTGCGATGAAGTTGCAAATATGCTGTCAGAAATTGGCGTCCTTTTTATATCATACCCGGTCGAGCAGTTCTATATCCCTAAAGCCCCGGCTATTAAGATCTAGGGGAAGAATCTAGCTAGTAGGATAGTTCAGTCGCTTGGTCGAATGTGAAAATCATTTTGCATCAAACTGAAAACGTCACGGAGTCTGACCAAATGGACAAGGTATGATATTGGTATTTGATGGAAGTGCTGCTGGCTTTTTGGAGATTAACCTAGCACACATGCATGGTACCTCGGTCGGATATTAATGCCTCAGCTGCTTTCACATGTCTAAGCACTTTAAGGTTCACAGCTTACCTGCTTCCGTCACATCTTAATAAATCTTATGTCTCACAAGTTATAAGCGCTGTATGGGGTGGGAAGGGAGTTCGGCCCAAACCGATATCAAAAAGCCTTAAGCGGTATATCAGGGATTTCAAGAATGGGTTAGAGTCCTTTTCCATGTAACAGTACTTCGATGTCTTCAATTTAGGGTTTGTAGCCTCCTTATATATGAAACGTTCTTCATATATAAAATGCCGATGCTTGAGAAGATCCTGACAGGCCGGCTCTGTGCGTCTACCCCACACTCCCGAGCATCAGGACCGGCTTTACTCGGGATAGCAACCCGCATTGCGGCGATCGGCCAGCTTCCCCAAGGGTTATTTATCCGAAGTTCTCACGACGCGCCGCGAACAACGCCGGAGTTGCGGGCCGTCGCAACCGTCTTGCAAAGTTGCCGCCCTGCAGGCATTCAACCTTACTGCGAAGGTCCCTGTATGCTATATCACAGCTTTCGCGCCGCGCTCTGTGTTTAGTGAAAGACGATTACCCCGCGGCGGGGATTGTCGCTGCACTATTCTTCGGCTGCCATGATCCGATCCAGGAAAGCCGGGAAAGGGTCAAATGACTACCATAGAGAACATGTGTCTTAAACATATAAGGGGAGAAGAGCCCGTGCCAATAAGTTGAAAAATCGTTGTGAGCTTTTAGACTTGTTACCATCGTGAAAAGGCTGAAGCCGACGAATGTCTTGGCAAAGGGTCGACCAACAGATATAGCCGTTCATCCAAACGAGATCAAGCCCATATCATAAGCGTGTCAAATAGCCTAGTCGCCGTCGACTCCTCTTCTCAACCTCGTGACCAACATGTCGTTACCCCCAGACTTTCAATGGGGGTTTGCCACGGCTGCGTAAGTCACGTCCTCATCCCCGCTGAAGCATCTGCCGAGACTACACATAATATCGAAGCTAACCAGATACACATCACGCTAGCTTCCAAATCGAAGGGGCCGCAGACAAAGATGGTCGCGGACCTACTATATGGGACAAATTCTGCGCGATACCAGGGAAAATTGCTGACAAAAGCGATGGGTCCGTTGCTTGTGATTCTTATAACCGGACGGCTGAAGACATTGAGCTTCTGAAAATCACGAAAGCAAAGGCGTATCGTTTCTCCTTGTCATGGGCTCGAATTATTCCCCTCGGTGGCCGTAATGACCCTATCAACCAAAAGGGCATTGACCACTATGTCAAATTTGTCGATGATCTGCTCGAGGCTGGCATCACACCCTTCATCACCCTACTACACTGGGATGTACCAGATGGGCTTGAGCAGCGATATGGAGGCCTCCTTAACCGAGAAGAGTTCCCGCTTGACTTCGAGCACTATGCTCGGGTAGTATTCAAAGCGATTCCCAAGTGCAAGAACTGGATCACCTTCAATGAGCCCTTTTGCAGCTCTATCCTTGGCTATAACACTGGTCTCTTCGCGCCAGGCCATACATCAGACCGATTCAAGTCACCTGTCGGCGATTCCAGCCGTGAGCCTTGGCAAGTTGGTCACAATCTTCTCGTCGCTCATGGTAGAGCCGTAAAGGTCTATCGCGAAGAATTCAAGCCCACAAATGGAGGCCAGATCGGCATCACACTGAATGGTGACTGGGCCTACCCCTGGGACCCCGAGGATCCCGAGGACGTCGCCGCCGCCGAGCGCAAGATCGAGTTCGCCATCTCATGGTTCGCCGATCCTGTGTACTTCGGAAAGTACCCCGATTCCATGCGCAAGCAGCTCGGCGACCGCCTCCCAGAGTTCACCCCCGAAGAGGCCGCGCTCGTCAAGGGCTCCAACGACTTCTACGGCATGAACCACTACACAGCCGACTACGTCAAGCATAGGACTGGGGAGCCGGAGCCGGAGGACTTCCTGGGCAACCTGACGACGCATCCGACCAACAAGAAAGGTGAGGTCATCGGCCCGGAGACGCAGTCCTTCTGGCTGCGGCCAAACCCGCAGGGGTTCCGCAACCTGATCAACTGGCTCAGCAAGCGGTACGGGTACCCGGCCATCTACGTGACGGAGAACGGCACGAGCATTAAAGGCGAGAACGACCTGCCCGTGGAGAAGATCCTCGAGGACCAGTTCCGCGTCGACTACTTCCGGGACTACATCCACGCTATGGCGAAGGCGGTCTCCGAGGACGGGTGCAATGTCAAGGGGTACATGGCGTGGTCGCTCATGGATAACTTTGAGTGGGCCGAGGGGTATGAGACGCGCTTTGGCGTTACCTTTGTTGATTATAAGAATAACCAGAAACGGACGCCGAAGAAGAGCGCTAGGGAGATGCATAAGATCTTTGAGGAGGTCATCAAGGCGGATTAGATAGAGTGTCGGTGTCGCATCGTCCCCTTTATGGGATATCTAAGCAAGAGTAGGGTGAGTGGTTTGATACACTGCAGGCATTAGATTGCGTTGTTCGTTTGCTTCTCCGAGCTGTGATGTCCTAGTCATATAACACAAGTTAAGAACATTACATAAAGGAGGCTTCTAGTTTGTGTAAGCTAGTAAGTACTTTCTGGTAGGTAGTCTATGAAAGTAGGTCATATAGTGTTGATTGTCCTACATGCGTAGGCGCAGATGGAATGCGTCCTAGATTGATTCTGTACATATACTCTCGTAAGCCCCTATTTGCACGAGTCACGTGCGAACCTCCAATGTGGTAAACAAGTGATAAGCGATGCTGCCTAAACAACAAGAAATGAGAGCGGGTGCAGAGAACTAAGTTTGCGCATATAGTGATCGTAGTTGATCGGTTACCGATTTGATTAGGTTCTATCTTTCTGTACTTTTGTGGTTTAGAGCTGCATTCCCTTTTCGCCATGCAAACTGACCAACTACTGCACAGGCATCTGACAGCAATTTGTCGGACGAAAGCCGATCACCCGAGATAACTACGGCTGGCCTATACTTATTTAGCGCAAAACGAGGGACGGCGCAAAATTTCCTCCTTTGCTAGGGACGTCAAAGGGTAATGGACGGAGCACGGAACCTGAGAATGCTGTCCCCTAGGTCCTATTGTAGATCCGAAGACAACTTTCGAGAGAAAGGTGTTTATCGCGGCTTCCGGTGATCCTGGCCCGAGTTTAAACGCTTTAAGAGGTACCTATATGTTGTATGGGGTTGACCACGCATCCCGCAAGTCCCGCAAGTCCGTCTTGCCCAGTCCTCAAAACGGAGAATGCGCACTATCCACTGTACACAGTCAGGGGCGCTAGGCGGCCGAAAGGCTCGTCGTATTCGCGCATGCGGAAAACGAGTTACCTATACCGTAGGCCAAGTCTAGAAAATTCGTTCGGTCTGACTCAATTTCACGATTTACAGCTGATGCCGAGACGATGCTGAACGGGGCGAAACCTGGACAACTCCCTTGTATCCACAATTCTATTATTATAAGTATTAATACCTCCGAGGTTTGAAGATTAAGACCATATATATGTGGGAGGGCTATGCACATATAGAGTGGTACGCTCCCTATTGCACCTATTCATCCTTCTTACTATATGGCTGTGGCAAGCGGGATTGGGCAACATGGGAGAGAAGACGACCAATCCTACTACGGAGTCCTCTCCTTCACCGCGAGAGGATGACTAGTCAATGAAAGCTTTTGACGCCTACGTTGTAAGTTACGCGTCATTCCCTGTACACCCTCTCAAAGGCTCGCTAATTATTGTACAGAGAATATTCAAGTATGGAACCCGCAAAAAATATGCACTCCAATCGGTCGCACTGGTCAGCGCGTTGGCATCGGGTGTCGGACTCGCCCTCGTCGAACTGGTGTTTGGTAAATTCATCATCATCACTGTCGCGTTTACTACCGGCGCTGCTAGCGGTGCTACTTTTCGAGAAGAGGCGAGTAGACTTGCGTAAGATTCCTCCTATTCCGGACACTCTTGTTAAGATGGACACTGATGTGATAAAAAGCCTTTACTTTTTCTTTATTGGCCTCGCACGCTTCTTTTTGACGTGGTTATACAGCTCGGCTAGCACTATAGCAGCTTATAGAATCGCTCGCAATATCCATCACGAATACCTCAAGGCTGCCCTTCGTCAAGAATTTGCCTATTTCGACGCTGGGAAATCGGGTCCTATCGCCGTACAAGCAGCAAATAACGGGAAGCTGATCTAGGCAGGAATTTCTGAAAAACTAGGGCTTGTGTTCTAAGGGTTATCGACCCTTGTGTCATCTTTTGTTGTGGCGTTTGTCACCCAATGGAAGCTAACCCTGATCGCATCGGTCATTGTGCCCTCGACGCTATTGGTAGTCGGCATCTGTTCGACAATCGAGGCGCAGTTAGAATCGAAGTTACTTCAAGTACTCGCGCAGGCTGGTAGTCTAGCGGAAAGCATACTGTCAAGCGTAAGGACTGTACATGCATTTGGCCTCCGCCCGAGACTCGTTAGAAACTTCGACAATTATCTGCAGAATGCGCAGGGAATCGGAAATAAGAAGAGTGCCTTGTTTGGCGTATTATTCTCGGCAGAGTACAGCATCACCTATGCCGGCACTGCTTTGACTTTCTGGCAAGGAATCAGAATGATCGCGAACCACGAAGTATTAGCTAGGTGATATATTCGTGTTCGTCTTGCCCTGTTGCTGTCGCTTACCAGATGAATCTAATTTTCCGTAGTGTTCTCTTTTCCGTGATCGTCGCCGCAATCAGCCTCACAAGCATAGCCCCTTATTTGGTCGAGTTCACTCGTGCCGCATCGGCGGCTGCAGAACTGTTCAGATTAATCGATCGTAAATCCATCATCAATCCGTTGGACGAGTCGGGAGAACGACCACCCTGTATCGTCGGTGATCTCAGCATCTCAAAAGTCACGTTCAGCTACCCTATGCGACCAGGTGCCATCATCTTCTTGGATAACTTCTCTTTACGAATCCCGGCGGGCGAAGTCGCGGCTCTCGTTGGAGAGAGTGGTTCCGGGAAGAGTACTATCATCGGCCTCATTGAAAGATGGTATAATCCCCTCTCGGGTTCCGTGATACTTGACGGTCGTCCTATTGATCAGCTTAACCTCAACTGGCTGAGGAACAACATTCGACTTGTACAACAAGAACCGGTCCTGTTTTCGGGTACAATATACCAGAACACTTGCAATGGTCTCGTAGGGACGCCGGTAAGTCGGTTTAAGAGATGTTATGAGATTTTGCATCTGACAGGACTGGATCACTCTAATGCACCCTGACGACCCAACTATTACCGTGCGTCTCGATGTGGCTAATTTATAGAAATACAGTGGGAAAATGAGTCAGAACCTGAAAAGCGGCGACGGGCCGAAGAAGCTGCCAAGGTTGCATTCGCTCATGAATTCGTATCTGCGCTCCCGGATGGTTATGACATCGTTATAGGAGAACGAGGAGGTCTCTTATCTGGTGGCCAGAAACAACGTGTTGCTATTGCGCGCAGCATTATATCCCAACACCGTGTTCTTCTTCTCGACGAAGCGACAAGTGCCCTCGACCCTCATGCTGAGGAAATCGTCCAGAAAGCTCTCGACAATGCCTCGAAAGGGCGTACCACAGTCACCATCGCGCATAAGCTAGCTATGATTCGAAACGCCGACAATATAGTCGTCATGCGAAAAGGCCAGATCATGGAGCAGGGGACTCATGCTTCGCTTGTTGCCGCGAATGGTGCCTATGCTCGCCTTGTCCACGCCCAAGATCTTGCAACAGGTACTAAATCTGGGGAATCATCAGATAGCGAGGCTGACAACCCCGACGATCCTGAAATGGCCAAGGCCACCGAGATGGTCAAAACTTAGAGTCGAAATTCCAGATCAGCGCGAGATGACATGAGTTCAAAGAGTGACCAGGACAATTTCGATAATCACCACAATGTCGGTTTCGTGCATGTGATCTTTCGACTTATTAAGTCAGCACCAGAACTTAGGTGGGCGTACTTTTTCCTCGTTCTGGGGTGCTTAGCTGCAGGTAAGCTTGGTCGTAGAATCGCTCCAGCATGGCTATCATTGTGCTCTTACCACAGCCCGACGCGCCGACGAAGGCAACAAACTGGCCCTTTCTCATCTATTCAAGCAGGGTTAGAATAGTCCCAGGAACAATCCGCTTTACAGTATAAAATGGCTTAAGAAAATACCTCAAGATCAACGCCTTTCAAAACACGAACATGCGGTCGCATGGGATAGGAGAAATGGAGCCGGTCGAGATCAATCCTGGGGCCTAAATCGCGGCTTGTGTCCGATTCGCTAATTGTTGGCTGTGGCTTCTCAAGCTAGAAGATGTAATTCGCCGCATTTCTACCCTTAGTCATGCCTACGGTTGTGTGAGAGAGTTGGGGTGTAAAGATATGGCCAATGTTCGCTTACTGCTAGTGAATCCAAACAGTATCAAAGTTTGTTGGCCGGAGAAGAAAACCCCCAAGAAGGCGATGTAGAAATTAACTAAGCTGAGTTCGCCAAGGAGACGAGTCGACATCCATACCTAAGGCACCACCGACGTTAGTGGAAAGTTCCTAAATATAATTCAAATACAAATTTAGTATAGCTGTTACACGTAGGTGACACCTGTACGCTGTTTCGTATGCCGGCTTCGGTGAACACCGTCGGCTATACACCTCTGTACACCTTCGTATTCTCAGAATGTCTTATTAGTGTTGAACATGAAGGTATTCAGCCCTCGTTTATTTGAGTCAATTGGTACTACCATGGTGGTTGGTCACCTTCGGGACCGCTGTATATAGACCCAAGCTAGCCAGTCAGGTCTATCAGTTCTGAAGGAGTAGATTCCAAGGACCTAGTCAAGACCTTGAAGATTATTGTTCAATTGAAGTCATCCTTCCAAGTCCAATACAGCCCTTGTGATAATAGCGTACCAGAAGCCCAATGCCAGGAAAGAATATTCAACGCTCTGGGTGAAAGCGAAGGCAAACATGATCGAGAGTATCGGTGTAGTTGACATCGAAACAGCGCGATCCACCTCTTGCGTGTAACTGTCGAGAACGGATCTCTCAATAGTTAAAGAGGATACTGTTCTGATGGCATTAATGGCCTCCAAAGCGATAAAAGCGCTGGCAGAGAACTTCTTCGATATCGCGTGTTCCATCCTACCTTCTAATCGGACTCTCGTGTAACCGGCTAACAGTAAAGGGGGAAGTCCACCAAACACGATAACAAGAGCGAGTTTCCAACCATAGGCCAAGGCGATGAGACAGAAGGCCAGGACGGCGATACTTGCGATCAAGATTATACCTATGTTGAAGCCCATGAGTTCCAGGAGAGCCTGGGGGTAGGTGTCAATTCTACTAGCTAGTGCGCCAGTTGAGTTATCGGGACGATCGAAGAATTGCAGGTCTTGTCGGAGAATGTCGTTAAGGAGTTGCTTTCGGTATTTATGGCTGATATTCTACGACCTCTGTGTTAGCCGGATAAGCGACTGGAGAGTAATTATTGCCAACGTTACTTGCCTGTGCTATAACATTCGTGGACCTCCCAATAATGAAGTAGACAACTAGTGCGCCTAGACCTAATATAAAGAACATAAGAGCGAAGAAGTCGCCCTTCTTCGTTAACTCACGTCCAGTAAGCTCAAGAACTTCGATGGTTTTCGATGTTAAAATGGCCTGGCCTGGATACGCCGCCGCTATCACCTTTAGTTAGTGTCATACCCAGCAATGAGCGCTTCTAGCAATGTCCATATTGCACACCCGACAAGCGGTCATGTTAGAGTTGACTCTCTCCCACTCGACACTATATCGCCCAACCTCTACCGTGGCCAGATTGCCCTTGTCCAGCAAGAGCCGGTGCTGTATCCAGGCAGCATCCGTGAGAACGTCTCGATGGGTATTTCCACGGATGATCTTTCTTCAATATCCGATTCCGATATTGAGGCTGCATGTCGTGCGGCCAATGCCTAGGACTTTATCTCTTCTCTTCCCGAGGGGCTTAATACTCCCCGCGGCGCCAATGGTCTCCAACTCTCGGGTGGACAGCGCCAAAGAATCGCCATCGCAAGGGTTCTGATAAGAAACCCTAAAGTATTGCTCTTAGATGAGGCAACTAGTGCACTCGATACAGAGTCAGAAAGAGTTGTGCAGGACGCCATTAACAAGGCGGCTGCTAGAGACAGGATCACCATTGCAGTAGCACATCGTTTTTCTACCGTTAGACATGCTGATATGATTTGCGTGTTTGATCAGGGAAAAATTGCGGAGGTAGGGACCCATGAAGAATTACTGGTTGCCGGGAAGCTCTATAGGAAAATGTGCGAGGCATAAAGCCTGGCCTGAGTTGTTGTTAAGAAGGTGATTAATAACCTCATTTATTCCCCTACTCCGTGATGTGGACTATATAGATCTTTATTTGTATACTAAAATAGAATAGAACGGCTGCACAGCTTTCAAAAGAGGGGCTTACTGATATATCAGCCTCACTACTCATTCACCACACGCAAAAGATACTCTCAATTGCTTGGATCCATGTATAATCTAGTATAATTTGCCGCACATTCACCTTGGGGACTCAAGCTGAAATAACACTTTAAATGATCTCTTCATGTGCCTTCGAGCTGTGGTTCGGTTCCCCTTAATTGCAGCGTGTTAGGGTAGTCATGCCTCTATGTGGGATAGAGGACTCTCTACGGTATTGAATCAGAATGTAGACGTCTAAGCTCTGGGCTTAACAGTGTTTCATCATTTGATAGTGTTGTCGTTCAAGCTACATTCCTATTCCGTAGCACTAATGTTCGGATAGCGGACCGCGCGGAATCCGGAACCCGCAGCACCGGCTTCCAGCGTCCCGTCTCGCTGTGCAAGTAAACGGCTTCGTACTTTCATCTTTTCCTATGTTATTCCTCTCGGTTGGCCTATCGTTCGCACCCGCAATTTGAAGTTCCGGATCATATCTTAGGGTTTGAGCTCATGGCTTCGGAAGCTGGCCCCAGACCACCAAATGACCCAGGGGCTCCACGACCTCATGTAATACGCCGCGCTGTGAGTTTCCCGAGCCATGTGGCCAATCGGATGGCGATTATCACGGCGACCAATTGAGCCCAATACGGTGAATGCTGACTTCCGGCCTCCGACAGTGCGAGCATTGTCGCAATCGTAAAGTGAGAAACAACTTTACCAGTTTTATAAAGCGATATAAGTTATGCAATATTGATTGCGGCTTCTCAGAGCCGCACCTTTTACTAATTACCTAGATGTCCATAATAGATCCGTTGTGACAAGAATTCCCTATGTTCGAATTGCCAACGTGCCAAAACAGGTGAGTGCCTGCGGTTGTCCACTTCCAGTTTTGGCAAGCTCTAGCATCACGTCATTATCTAGGTGAAGACTTCCTAGAACCTCTTTCAATCCTCACGAGACTCAAATGGATACTGACCCTAAGTGATCTGAAGAATGCAGAGTTACTCGTACGCCTCATCAAAAGCGATCCCGAGTACTGATATCCTCACAATAGTAGGTCATCGGCGGTCGAATATCCTTGAACGAACTCCTAGATTATTTTCTAAATACAATGCATACTAGTGAAAAGAAAATTGACGGGCTTGATCAAAGACTCGAAAAGGTAGCACAATTGGTCGAGAGGCTTGGTGCCCAAGAAGGTTCCACGCTATCGTTATCATAAGGGCAGTATTGAGCTTGGAAGAATGACTTCAATTAAATAATAATCTTTAAGGTCTTGACTAGGTCTTTGGATCTACTCCTTTAGAATGTACGGACCTGACTGGCTAGCTTGGATCTATATACAGAGGTCCCAAGGGTGACTAACCACTATGGTGGTACTAATTGACTTAATTAAGCAAGGGCTAAATACCTTTATGTTTAACACAAATAAGACATTCTGAGAATACGAAGGTGTATAGAGGTGTATAGCTGAAGGTGTATACTGAAGCTGGCATATGAAATAGTGTACAGGTGTTACCTATGTGTAATATAATCCCCCTTCTTTTTGAGGCTTGTTCTACGAGCCTCGAGAAGGTTTACGCTTTTTAGATGGGCGTAGCTTAGTTGATGACAGTTGGTATTGTTATTTGCTGATCTTTAGGCTTGCTAGGATTCTGCTGATGGAAGTTTAAGATTGCAGCTTTAGTGCTATTGCTATAGAAGTATTTGTACGGTTTTTAAGTCTAATGCTTTTTAGCTGGCTAACCTTCCTATTTGACTAGATATTTAATGTGACCTTTGGTTTTAAGTGTATTTATTACTTTGTCTATTTAATAATTTTTAGATTTAATTAGGGCTACTTTATATAGGACCTGCTTTAAATTAAAGGCTTTTTATATTATAATAGCGTAAAAGGGCTTAATAAGTAAGACGTAAAAGGAATTATAAATATGCTAGAACTTAGATAGTATTAGCCTAATAGCGGTAGAGGAGATTACCTATTTGACTTTAAAGGGACTAAATATTTTTTTATTAAGCTTTTTAGTAAATTGCTTAGTTTTAATATTTTTTATATTAAATATAATAAGTTAGTTTTTTTTATATATTAAGGCATTGCTTTAGTGTTTATCTGCCTATTTTTTTATATACTAGTGGGATCTTTTTAGGTGCTAGCGTATATTAATATATACCTATATTATTTAGTGTATATAAAGCTAACTACCTAGATTGCAAAATGCTATACTTAAAGGATTATTTGCTGTAAGATAATAACTATAGTTAGTATAAAAGGGTAATATGCTTATAGATGTTAAAGAGTAATTATTATAGGCAAATTTAGCTATAGATAATAGATCTTTTTAATTATTTATTTTATAATTAGTAAAGATATAAAAATAAGCTTTAAGTATTTAGTTAAGCTATTTAGTTTAATTATTAGTCTATAAGTAAAAGGTGGTATTTATATAACTTTTAATACTTATTAGCTTAAGGAAGTCTTTTTATAAATGCGTTATAAATCTAGAATTATAGTTAGAGATAATATAAAAGAGATATTATAAAGTTTTTAATAAACTTTAATTAAAAATCTTAATTAAGGTT